>CAHIKZ030001743.1:337500-427316 GCA_903632075.3 Acanthosepion pharaonis | reverse complement strand
TCGTATCCTCTATGGAAACCGTCATCTAGCCTGATATGCTGTTTACCATTCAGACATAGAGATCTTTCCGTTAGCCAAAACTAAATTACAGTAATTACAAAATGAGCGGTAATTTTGAGGTATGAAGAAGGTCAGCTGAAGAGAGCTGTGTATGAAGCCCTTTCGAAAATAAAAGCCTTTAGAAACGATAGGCAAACATTTATATGCTTTTATTTTTCGAAATGAGGAGGAATCTCTTTAGGACTGCCAAAATATACGTTAGTTGTTATACGATTTAATCATTATGATTTCAAAATGAATTTATCGTTCAAACATAATGCCTTGCGACTATAAATAAACCTGATTATGAACCCTGGGGTCTTGATGAATTCCTTTTTACATGAAAGCTGCCAGGACAAATGAGACTGGTTTTCTATAAGACAGTGGCCTTTAGCAGACTAAACCGGAAGACTGCCCGCTCGCCAGGCTTAAGGAAATCACCAGCCGTTTATACGGTTTCCCCCCCTCACTTTTGCTCACTCTCTGACTTAAGATAAGTGTGCAACTGAATTATTAGGTTGGTGCAAAAATAATGTCGTTTTTGACGTTAAGTTGAACGCCAAAAAACGACATTATTTTTGCACCAACCTAATAACTGCTACAATTTTCGTCTCTTTTTTTTTCTTTTTCTTGGATATCGATCCAACAAAAGGTGTTCCTTTTCTTGTGTTAAGCGTGTCGTCTAGAAGACGCTGCACCCTGTGAACGAACCTGGTGCCTGGACCAGGCTGCATCTATCTCGTTGCATATTTGCATTTTTACACGCAATTTTTAAAATTTAACGGCATTTGTCATAACTGTATGGAGAAAAAAAGACTTGCAGACCAAAACACCTGGTTACTGCTACGGTCTTAAATGTTAATCGCCGCTTAGCTTTTTCCGCCACAGCTACCATTCTATTAGACACTAACTCAGCCCCATTTACCAGGGTTTTAGATGGTATGAATGTCTCTCGAGACATTATCTATACCACCAGAAATGTTTTCAACAAAATGATACGGAGCGAACACAATATATGCGATATATATATATATATATATATATATATATATGAAATGGACAAAATCCGACAATTATTTTAAGACATTTTTATGTTTAAACATTCTTTTTATAGATACAAATATTTAAGTAAATGCTCTGTTTATAATAAACAGTATTAAACAACATTTACCGGCCTGAATGTCTGAGAAATGTTCATAGAAAATATTCGTCCTCCTACAGGAATCGAATCTGTATCCTATATGGAACCGTGATATAGCCTGACGTGTCTTTAACCGATTTGGCCACAGAGGAGCGTTCGGTTAGCAAGGTCGATTTTACTGCCTTTAAACTACAATCTTCCATGAATCTCTCACGTACATTCATATCTGCTCAAAGCGTATCCAAATGTAAACAAATGACGTCACACATTATGAAATGGACAAAGTCCGACAATTATTTTAAGACATTTTTATGTTTTATACATTCTTTTTATAGATACAAATATTTAAGTAAATGCTCGGTTTATAATAAACAGTATTAACAACATTTACTGGCCTGAATGTCCAAGAAATTTGCATAGATACATACGGAGGACGAATATTTTCTATGAAAATTTCTCGGACATTCAGGTTGGTAAATGCTGTTAATACTGTTTATTATAAACAGAGCATTTACTTAAATATTTGTATCTATAAAAAAAGAATCTATAAACATGAAAATGTCTTAAAATAGATAGATATGTAATGAAATATTTAACTCATAAAATAAAACAATATAATAAGAATTTGGCTGTGGAAAAGGTACACCTTTCATTAACAGCATAGTTTTAATGTCTACATTTCTGAAAGAAGAAAGGTACTACTTGCATGAGAGGTTGTAAATGATCACTTTTCTATACGCATTAGGCGAAGGAAAGTTTCTTTTTTGAAAGCATTGGGTTTTAAAGGCATCAGTCAGTTGCTGCTGCTATTCGACTGCTGGCTTCTGCTACTACATTTATCCTCCACAGCCAATCGTTTGTGCCAGGGCCTAAACTCAATACAAGTTTGTCGATCTTCTTGATTTTGAGTTTTTGTGTGGTTTTTGTTAAAATCTAGGTTTATATTAAAATTCCATAGTTGTTTATAGTTTTTTATTCGTATTTTTTTTTTTTTCTACAGTTTTTGCTGGTGCAAGTATGTCTATAATTTGTCAGAGTTTACGGCCACATCCCGTTGAAACACTAGTTCCCGTAAAATCCCCGAAGTTAAGCAACGTCGAGCCTGGTCAGTTAGGATTAGGTTTCTGGTCCCTTCTAAAGTCTAATTCAAATCTATACACCTCACGTCTCCATCTGAACTCAGAACTTTTATTCGCTAATTAAATCGTGATATCTTCAAGCCTAGAATTAGCTGTCTGTCTTTCCTGTTATTTTGGACTTTATTACGCTAATACAACTCTACACTGTAACCTCCTACATTGAGTGGCTCTTGATCCTTGTATTTGATTGGATGAACACTAGTAAAAAAAAAAAAACAAACTAAGTGGGTAACCACTTGGGAATAGCAGGAAAACCAGGTGCTATAAACTTGGATGTGCGGGTGGTGTAATGAATACCAACTTGGAATTGGAAATCGGAGAGCCGAGTTCCAATTCCAGTTGGGTTCGTTATATTCACTTACGTGTAAATACCCTTGGTATAGATATAAATCCACATCTTCTGTCTCTAGCTATGGGTTAATTAGTAAGTCTTGTATCACTAAAGCCTTTATTATCTCCAAAAAAATTATTAAAATCTAAAAAATATCTTCTCGTTTTGAACAACATGCAAAGGGTTGATAAACCGTAAACAAAACGAATCGATCAAAAGATATAATTCATCAGCTTAACCTTTATCACTTATTATGTGACTTCATTTGCTGTATAAAAGGTTTATCCTGCCACCACTGAAGATAGCCCTGATCCCTGAACAATAGTGTTTGAATTTCATAGTTGTGTTGTCATATCCTGCTATGGCAACAGAAAACAACTTTGAATGAAATTAACAATAAGGCTACTGCAACTGAGAAGCCTTGAAAAAAATGCAGGAAAAAGGGAAGTAATATTAATAATGCAGCATGCCAAAGGTTATAATGTCTTTGTTTAAAACTATCAAAATTGGTCTTTCTGGACGGACGGATTGGTGTCCCCAGTATTTAATAAGTGTGGAATATCCGTTAGCTAGCAACTGGTTTTCTCATTCAAACTGTTATATGAACACTTGAAGGTCTCGACAAACAAAATGGCTGCCGTGAATGATCAATGTTCAGTTGAATTAATCTAATAGCCTAGAGATTTCATTAATGAACAAGGAATTAAGAAAATTACATTAGAGCTGACCAAGTAATTTGGAAATAGTGAACTTGGTTGAAGACATCTTGGATTCTTCCTGGTACCGTTTCCATTGATTCTTTGTTTGGTTTTTTATTCGGTGGGTTTGTTTTTTTGGGGGTTTTTTTGGCGGTGGTGGGGGATTCTTCTGATTGATTTTTTAATAGATTTTGTTTTTTGTTGTGGGGATTCTTTTTCAATTGCTTTTTATTAGATCTCATCTTGTTTTCGTAATCTCAGTATAATGGAATGACCACAAATTCTTTTCCCAAAATAAATTTTGCTCTTCCTTCAATGTTATCACCTAATTTATCCAATCTATCAAAGTTTGTTCAGATCTACCTCAGTATGTTTACTATCTCTCTATCTGAACATTCCGTATCTATCTATCTATCTATCTATCTATCTATCTATCTATCTATCTATCTATCGATCTAAGTCTGTTTATATCTATCTCAATGTTTTCATTTCTATTTATCTATCAAAGTTTGTTCCTAACAAAGTATGTTCACAATCTATCTATCTAAAGTTTTGTATCTATCTATCTATCTATCTATCTATCTATCTATCTATCTATCTATCTATATATATATATATATATATATATATATATATATCTGTTGGGCGCTATATCATAATTGAACCTAAACTAAAGGATATAAAAAATACAGTCTATCTATTCATCTATCTATCTATCTATCTATCTATTCTATCTATCTATCTATCAGTTTTTATCTATCTATCTCTATCTATTCATATCTTTTATCTATCCCGTAAATACAGTCTATTCTTCTATTTTTTTTCCATTCTCTTACTCTCAGATATATTTCTTATTCATGCTCTCCTCTAAGAAAGTATTGAAGGAAAGTGAAAAGAATGGACTAAATAGCAATTGATTGATTGAATTTTTAATTGATTTTTTTTTTGTGGTGGGGGGGGGGCGGTGGATGATTCCTTTTTCAATTGTTTTTTTTATTATTATTCGATCTCATCTTGTTTTCATAATCTCAAAATATTTTAAGGGACACAAATTCATTTTCCAAAATAATTTGGCTCTTTCTTTCATGTTATCACATAGTTCATTCCTATCTATCTATCTATCTATCTATCTATCTATCTATCTATCTATCTATCTATGATGGGCTCTTCATATCTATCTATCTATCTATCTATCTATCTATCTATCTATCTAAGTCTATTCTGTTCTTGTTCTCTCGCTAAATCTGTCTATCTAGTTTGTTCTCTCACAATCTATCTATCTATCTATCTATCTATCTATCTATCTATCTCAGTCTATTCATTATTTTTCTATTTTTCTATCACCGTATGTTCATCACTATTTATTTAGTGTGTTCCCATCTATCTATCTATCTATCTATCTATCTATCTATCTATCTATCTATCTATCTATCTATCTGTCAAACTGTTCCTATTTAATTAGCTATCTCAGCTTGTTGATGTGTATCTCACTATCTATCTAAGCTTTTCTTATCTATCTATCAAAGTATATTAATGCCTATCTGTATCAGTCTGTTCACTATCTATGTAATCGATCTGAACTTTTCATATCTATCTATTTCAGTGTGTTCACATCCATAAAAGATGCCTTTCAAAAGTTAAGCAAAATACTAGAAAACAAAGATTTCATTAGAAACAATGAAAAGAATAGTGAACTGTAATTCAATATCAGTTGTCCTATATGGCAGAGAATGCTGAAAAATCTTCCCACAGATGAAAAAGAAACTTGGGACAATAGAAATGCGATTCTTCAGTAGGATGCTGAGAATGCCATGGACTGACAATGTGTGTAATAATAAAATTTTTGATGAAATGTGAACAAAAAGGAGATTTATTCGTAACATCAAGAAGAGCCAGCTGACAAATTTTACTAAGGGCTACAAAGGAAAAGAAGTTGTGGAGACCCATGATCGCCAATGTCCTGAAGGAAGACGATAAATAGAAGAAGGTCTAGTTTGTGTAAATGGATGGTGGAAGAATGTTTGGGGGAGATAACAAAAAGATAAAATTAATTAAGTGCTACAAATGACCGGAAATTGTGGAGAGCAATAATCGTCAACGTCCTGAAGGGACACATAAAATAGAAGGAGGACTTCCTTGTGTAAATGGATGGAAGAACAAAGTTTAAGAGAGATAAGAAAAAGGCAAAATTTATTAAGAGCTACAAAAGATAGGAAATTGTGGAGAGCCATGATCACCTAAGTCCTGAAAGCACACGGAACATAGAAGAAGAAGAAGCTTGAGTAAATGGATGAATGGCGGAACAAGGTTTGAGAGAGATAAGAAAAAGACAAAATTTATTAAGCGCTATAAAGAGCAAGTCATTGTGGATAGCCATGTTTGCCAACGTCCTGAAGGGACATGGCACGAAGAAGAAGAAGAAGAAGAAGAAGAAGAAGAAGAAGAAGAAGAAGAAAAAAAGAATCTCCCAATAGATTTATTTTTCGATTAAATTTTTTGGCAATTATTTTTCAATCATTTTTAGATGCATTCAGTCTTATTATTGTTGCTTTTTACATCAACATTCTGACTCAATACATTCTGTATTAATATTAATATATTATTACTAGTATTACTCCATCTTATTTTACTTGTATTTTTTTTTTAATTTCATTTCGGCTCACTCGAATAATGGAAGCTCAGCTCAAACTGAAATCAGATTTTTACGTAAATGGCGTCCTCTTGAGATTACCGAGGTAAAATTAATTAAAAGATGGATTTTTTTTTTTATTAAAGTTTTTTTTTTTTTTCAGATTATTGTTCTTGTAAAAATGGCTGAAGTCTTAGTGAACAAACATTTAAACATCAAGGAGCAACCTTTTTTTTTTTTACCACATCGTTATTTGATGCTGTTTATCTAGACTGTCAGACAAAAACCCCTTTGCAAAGCCTGTCAAGCGAACTGACAAGAACCCCCTTTTTTTTTTAATCATTTACACCTGGCAAGGCGATAAAAGCCACTAAATTGTATGGGGTCACTGTGAAGGGCAGGAACAGAGAGGACAATTTAAAAACAAAAAAAAAACCAATATTCAACGAAACGGAAGATGACGATTGACCTTGCATTTAAATTTGGAAAGTCGAGGTTGGCCAGGAAAGCAGGGAGCTGGAAGAAAGTTTCACAAGCGAGAAGTGTGAATGAAGAAACTATTAGCATAGAACTTACGGTTTATTTGTTGTTGCTTATCGTTTTATTAATGGACATCCCTTAGTCTAGAGGGCTTGTGATAAAAAAACCGATAATAGTAACTATAGAACGATTTGCTGTTGGATTTTCAAAATGCTGGTTTTATGATGTGGCACCCTTTAGATCCCCATATATATATATATATATATATATATATATATATATATATATATATATATATATTTAAAATATTTATTTATATTTATATTTATGTTAAATTTTTGTATCGAGCAATATTTTTTTTAAAATAATAACAAAAATACTAAAGAACTTTTGTATTATTTACCTAACGAGTTCTTTCCTATTTTCTATATATTTTTCATATATACACACACACACACACACACACACACACACACACACACACACACACACACATATATATATATATATATATATATATAATGAGAAATTGAAATCAGACATCGATATCCAAATATTTTTGGCATTTAAAAGAAACAAAAAAACACCAAAAATGAAATCGAACATAATAAATAATAAAATAATAATAAATAGAACAAGATAAATAATAAATAGTAAATAGAACAAGAACTTGTAAAATCTGGGATGACCCATGCCCTTTATGCCTACATGAAAAACTACACATTATGAAGTTCCTAGCGTTAATTGAAAAGCACTTTCCCACTAATAGCAAACTTAGCGACATCTTTAACAAAAACACCTTAAAATTGAGTTACAGCTGCACTGAAAATCTAGAAAGAATCATAAAAAGACATAATAAGAAAATCCTAAAAAAAACACGCATACCAAAACAGTAATAAAAGCCATAAACTAAAATTAGATAAAAATAACGAAAAATTATGTGATTGTAGAAACCCTAAAGACTGCCCGTTGAAAAATAAATGCCTCACAAAATCCGTGATATACAAATGCACTATCTCATCCATTGAGTCCTAACACTGATAGGATATACATAGGCTCAACGAAGAATAAATTTAAAATTAGATGGAGGCAACACCAGAGCTCCTTCAATAATATTCAAAATAGAAATCAGACATCTCTATCCCAATATTTCTGGCATCTAAAAGAAACGAATAAAACACGAAAAGTAAAATGGAAAATAGTAAATAGATCAAGAACTTGTAAAACCTGGGATGACCCATGCCCTTTATGCCTACACGAAAAACTACACATTATGAAGTTTCTGAAAAACGAAAATTTATTAAATCATAGACATGAGTTAACGGGTTTTTACCAACAAATTTTTGCCTTAAATAATTAGCTTAAAAATTTTAAATTTTCATAGTCTATAAACAATTTCAATTTCAAGCAAAACGTTTAAAAGCTCAACCCATTTATAAGATAAAAAAGCCCTTTATGAAGCCGTCAAAAAAAATTGTAGTTCAATACGACGTATATACAAACAACCCTTTTAGAAAAAAAAATCAAGGTATACAAATACGAATTTAACGGCGTAACAATAATGCCAACAACTCCCTGTCGTTGAAACAGACCAGAACGATATGCGTCAAACTGATGTCATCATTTGCTTGAAAATAGGCACCCCGACTCTACCTTAACTTAACCTCTTCCCGAAAGTAACTAATATGTTGGTACAATATGTTAACCCTTATGCCCCTTATTAAAATAATTGGTTTCACCGTTTCCATGTAATTAATATTACGAATGTATATGCTTATAAAGCTCCGTAAATTTCAAGATTAGTTATTCCAAAATTCGCTTGAGGATGAAACAGAGCTGGTTTTTTAGCTTCTATTTTTAAAACATGAGAACTCTTATGTAGCGATGAAATCATATTTTTTAAATAAATATATTGATATATATATATATATATATATATATATATATATATATATAATATTTTATAATATTTTTGTTTAAAAATATGATTCCTTCGCTACATAATAGTTCTCATGTTTCAAAAACGAGAGCCGAAATCATCCAAATAATTATTAAAATTAAAATTTTAGGATTCCTAAAATTTCGCTTGAAGATGAAAAGGGACTAAACACCACAATCCAACTTAATTTTAATAATTATTTGGATGATTTCGGCTCTCGTTTTTGAAACATGTAGCGAAGGAATCATATTTTTAAACAAATAATATTATTATAATATAAGCTCTACTTCTGTATGGAGCACTCTCTTCTTAAAAATAAAAACAAAATACTAAGGAACCCCGGATTATGCATCCAACGTGTTCTTTTTCTATTTTCTGCATACCTACGCACTCATATATATATATATATATATATATATATATATATATATATATATATATATATTAAAACCTGTTTGAAGAGAACTTGAAAGAATGACAACGAAAGCTTAATCGACATGTGTATAAATTATTTAACCAAACCTGTTTGAATGTAAATATATATATATATATATATATATATATTTTATATATATATATATATTTTCCGACTTACAAGACGCTGTATTTTTTTTCCTAAAAATACCCTGAAAAATATGTGTGCGTCTTCCAAGACGAATGTAAGGCAACGCCCAGGCTCAAAGAAAGTATGGACGGTCACCTATTTGGCATGACTGATAGGGACGTGGATTTGTAAGTTGAGTCATTACACTATAATGTTAGTTATCTAATTCAGCCTTTCATATGATGTAACCTCATTACTTAGCCGTTTACAAGTATTTCCAAGACTATAAACCTTCCTGGAGCTGCGCCACAAGCTTAAACGTGTACTGTTTACTAGCAGCGGTGGGAGCGTTTCTGCTCTTGACTAGTATGTCATTGGCATACAGACAAAATCGGACAAGTGATTAATGTAAACAATACGTGGCACCAGTATGTGAGGAACGCATGGTGAATGTGTTGTTGTATAAGAATGACTTTTTTTTCTTAGAAATTTCTTTGCAATATTAATGTATTGCTGGTAATAAAATATAGAGAAAGGTGTGAATCCTCTTCTTCCCCCTCCAGCTATGGGTAAATAGCAGGACGGGTTCTATAGCCTTGTATGGCAAATGGTCTAGGAGAAGGAAAAACTCTTAATTCAAGACCTACGGAGGGTCGTTTGGGGACCTTGTGGCACGTAGTGCACCAGGTCTCTGTAATCGGCCCTTCAAAATGTGTGGATGGTCCTGCACGAAACCTTCACCACTATAATCGAATCTCATGTGCTGTTGTCGGGCTGTCGGTTTTCTGGAGCCTATACCTGCAGGTTTGGGGACCGCTTGTGAATTCCAAATTCCCATGAAATTCCAATATTGGAACCGGCTCAACCCACCCCGGGTGAATGCCGTTACAAGACAAGACAAGATAATAAAATATTATCAGCAATATATTTTTGGAAAAAATGACCAGCAATGTATTTTTGAAGAAAAAAATATTACCAGCAGTATATTTTGGGGAAAAAATTACCAGCAATACATTTTTAAAGAAAAAAATATTACCAGCGGTACATTTTTTAAGAAAAAATATTACCAGCCGTACATTTTTTAGGAAAAATATTACCAGGCGTACATTTTTGAAGAAAAAATATTACCAGCAATACATTTTTGAGAAAAAAAATATTACCGGGGTACATTTTTGAAGAAAAAAATATTACCGGCAATACGTTTTTGAGGAAAAAAAATATTACCAGTGGTACATTTTTGAAGAAAAAAAATATTACCAGCCGTACATTTTTGAGAAAAAAAATATTACCAGGCGTACTTTTTTGAAGAAAAAATATTACCAGTGAAGAAAAAATATTACCAACTGTACATTTTCGAAAAAAAAAAAAATATTACCAGCGGTACATTTTTGAAGAAAAAGTATTACCAGCCATAGATTTTTGAAGAAAAAAATATTACCAGCGGTACATTTTTGATGAAAAAATATTACCAGCGGAATACATTTTTGGAAAAAATATAAGCAGTAATGATTTTTTGAAAAAATATTAGCATCAATAAAGATCCTGTCGGCCATACATATCTTATTGAGATTGATATGCCGTAAACAAACCAAAATCAGTGTCTATAGATGTTAGTCTTCCATTTTATACTGAAAGAAATGTAATGAGCCCCGAAAAAAAATATGAAAATAACAATATATATGCAATAAACAGAATTCAAATTAAAATAAGGTATTTTTGCTTTCCTTTCAAACATGTCTCTCTTTGCAATCCCTAAACTTATCTCTATATACTTCTCTCTAAGCTAATGAGAAAGAATCCCTCAAATAAAAAGAGGAAAAAGACGAAAAGACTGAATTCGGCCGCAAAATGGCGGAAGTTTGCTGGACCAGACTCTAGACATCTGTGACTGAAAACTAACAAAAGTCATAGAGGCTCCACGCATAACTTCCGCTATATAAAAAATGACAAAGATAGGAACGCCAGAAAAGAGAATAATTTTGGCCAATCAAGAAAATTAACACAACGAGACTTTTGATGTTAGTCAAAACCAGGTTTCGCGCCAGCAGTGTGGGAGACTGGTCAACGGACAGCCCTGAGGCAGACGATAAGGGATCGTCAGAGAAACTGAAACCAGAGAAGCGATCACCACAGAAACCAACTATGCGTGACGCGTGAATAAGTTAAGAGGTTATATGCTAATGATACTTTCCGTCCTTCTTAGGGCCGCGAAAAACACAGTAGATTAACGCTGACTTTGTTTAAGATTACTACTAAGTTCAGACTCTGAAACTATCTACTACCAGACTGTTACCAAGTTCTGACTTATAAACGAACTTTTGCTTCAACGAATATCAAAGGACTCACTCCAATCTTAAATCAAATAAATAAATATATTTGTATTATTTCTTTATACTTTTGATTCTGGTTCGTCCTATATTTCTGATAAATAAGTACCTAACTTACTTATCCACAGTAAAGCTATTTTCATTGTATTTACGGTCTGTTTCCAAAGCTATTAACTTATGCTAACTACGATATTAGTTCATTCCTTGATTTGGGTTTATTGCAGACAATATACACGGATATTAAAACTGTCAACATCCCGAGCTAATAATAAGTGTTTCTCGCTTTTTTCTTCTTAGGGACTGTAGGACATTCCATTAAAACAGAAAGTTAATTTCATTATGACTCAGTTAAATATTTCAATTCATTCGTGTCATCATTAATCTGGTTTACAAGTTCGTTTTTAACGTTTTACTGTAAGCATTTAATGGGAACAGTACTTCCGGGATGAACTTGAAGTTTAAATTAGATCGAGCATATATTCGATATTCCAATCTATATAATTTCAATCTCAAATACACCAGAATATTTTTACTTACTGGAAATAATAAATTTAATCCTTTAGCCTTCAATTAAAGCTAAAATAAAATCTTTAAGAATGCTTTTTCATTTTTAAAAATTCATTTTAAACCTTAGGTATCGAAAAACTGACTGGAGGTACCTAATTTAACAGGAGTAGAACTTCCCGGATAAACTTGAACTTTAAATTAGATTAACTTTAAAATATTTTTTTTAATATGCCAAAAAAATATTTTTTGAATGATATTCACTTGAAAATATTTGAGTCTGTTTTTTCTTATGTTTCCGATAAATAAATACCAAACCTCTTCTGTCACTTATCCATAGAAAGCCATTTTCATAATATTTGGAATCTGTTTCCAAAGCTATTATCTTGGACTGTCTAACTCCGATATTAGTATCAAGTTCATTCTTTGATTTTGGTTTCTTGGAGACAACATACAGGAATATTAACGCTATCAACATCCCAAACTAATTCGTGTTTCTCGCCTTTTCTTTTTTTCCACAAATCTTCCAGCATTACATATGCCGATGGTAAAATATTTATATCCATTTGGAGACATTTACAAAGTTTTAAATAAGAAGTTGCCAGCTTTTAACGATCGACACCCAGAGAAGTCATTAAGTTCGTAATCTTTATCAATAAAATGTTGAGTGATGATAGCCAGTGTATCGTTTGTGTTGCTAACGGTCCGAAGTTTCAAATGAACGCGCGTTCACTTAATTAATAGATTTTAGCGGCGCGTGGCAAAAATGACTTTGCACTTCAAAAGCAAGACGTGACCTGGAGCGAACAGAGATGTGGTTTATCGACCAATGCAAGTTTTAAAAGATTTTTAAAAGTACTTAGAAGCAAAGAAAACACTGCTGATTTACCATATACCTAATCTATTAGAAAAGACCTGAATCCACAGAGATGTTGCTCTACCGACAAATGCTAAGAAAAGCATACAGAGAATTAGGTAAATAGGAACTAAAATGTAACATCTATTTACAGTCAGAAGCAGCTGAAATCTTTATAACACACTAGACAACACGTGACACTGACTGTTCAAGTTATAAAACATCGAAGTGGATTTCAACATTCCATAGAAATGAAAAATTTGCATTCTTAAAGAGGTTACAAACAGACAAATGTAGTACTCAAGTGAAGGAACAGCAACACGCGTGTAGATGAAAGAAAAGAGGTTTATTGCTAAAGAAAACACACTACTGAAAGACAGGGAATCGGGTGGCAGGCTAGTAATTCCCAAAGCAAACCTCCATTTATATCCTGTGTCACTATATATATATAGCTACTGATATAGTCAGTCCACATAAGTGATAGGGAGTGTGGGACATTCCATTACAACAGTATGTATGTATATATTCACTTTCTGACCATGGGACCCAGGTTCAAATCTCACTATGGTTGATTTGTCAGGAAGTAGACTTCCTGATGTTATCGGTCTGGAGGGGGTGATCCCAGCATGCGGCACCTTAGGAAAGTCCTCGTCGCCACTGTTGTATCCTTAAAGAGGTTACAAACAAAGGTGATACGTGAATGAAGGAACAGCAACATGCATGTAAATGATGGTTTACTGTAAAAGCAAATACACTACTGAAAGAAGGGGAATCGGGTGGCAGGCTAGTAATTCCCGAAGCAAGGATAATTGCCAACCGCCCCACCCGGTCAGATGAGGCACAAGGCCGAATTTAACGCAGGGTATCCGAGCCCGTAGTCCAGGGAAAAAATTCCCCGTAGACCCCGTAAAAAACGGGGTCGGGTAGCTGTCTACCATCCCAGATAAGACTCTGCCCTTTGGCATAGCCTCGTCTGGGTTCCTCTCCGCCCGAAGGCAGAGAGTTTGACTAGCTTAGCTGGAGACGAATCTCCAACTAATTACCGAAGCAAGCCCCCAGGTATATCCTGTACTCACCATATATAGCTACTCATATAGTCAGTCGATAGGGAGTGTGGGACATTCCATTACAACAGAAAGTTAATTTGATTATGATTCAGTAAAATATTTCAATTCGTTTGTGTCATCATTGGTCTGGTTTACAAGTTCATGTTCAAAGTTTTACTGATATTTTACAGCATTTAATAGGAACAGAACTTCCGGGATAAACTTGAAATTTAAATCAGATTAACTTAAAAATATTTTTTAATATGCCAAAAAATATTTTAAAATCATATTCACTTGAAAATATTTTTAAAATCTGCCCAAAATATTTTTTAAATATTTAAAATATTGTGTTTGTTTGAAAAGAGAAGAAATATAAATAATTACTCTATAAAAACTGGACAAAACGACAAAGCGGGATCTCTTTGTGTCTTATATATATATATATATATATATATATATATATATATATATATATATTGTTAAATTTTAAGTTTAAAAATATTTTAATTAAAAATTGTCTGTTTGAAGAATTTATTTACCAGTTAACATTCTCTTATAAACATCTACTCTCTGGCTGCTCAGTAGCGGGAGTATAAAAAGTTGTGAAGGTCAAGGTCGTCCCGCTTGTTTTTGTTTAGCTGCGGCTGCGACACTGTGATATCCAATTTAGTTGTTGCTGATTTTGGAAGTCTTTAACTGATGTCGTTTCTCCTATTTGGTAAAGTTCTTTGTTACTATGTGACGCCGTTCTATGAGATCCGAGGGTGATCAGTCTTCAAGACCCACAGGTTTCATTTGTTTAAAGACATTTTTAATGGAGCTAAGTCTACGATTCGTCCATGCTTAGAATATTGCTGCCATATATTGTCCGATGTCCCTGCTATTTACCTTGAGTTCCTTGATAAAATCCAAAGAAGAATCAGCAATATTATTGGTCCTAATCTGGCTGCTCGGTTTCAGTCACTTTCCCACCGCCATAAGGTTGCCTCCCTGTGTCTTTTCTATAAATACTTTCATGGTAAATGTTCGGATGATTTCTTTGCTATAGTGCCTCGACTTCTTTAATGTAAGCGCAGTGCGAGACTGGCGTCAATAACTTATCAATTTACAGTAGAGCTGGCTAGATATAATCGTAAATTCTATGCTGTTTTTTCTCGCACTTTTCGCTTGTGGAACTCCCTTCTGGCTCCATGCTTTCCAGCCAACTTCCATTGACCAAAAATTAAACGCATTTTCAATCGCTATCTACTGTCATCCTGATTATTCATTTGCCTTCCCGCTTATTATTAATTTTTCTGCTACCAATTCGTCCACGCCCATTGTGTCTTAGTGGCTTTGCTACCTTGCATGGGATGATACCTTACATATATATATATATATATATATATATATATATATATATATATATATATATGTATGTAGTTAAGTAAAAAATCTTGGTAATCCGTATGGATAATCCCAAGGAGAATGAAATCCGGTGATCTCAATGTCAGAGCGAATAATTTAATTTAAATTAAATATATATATATATAGTTTTCGGATCTTGTTTTGAAACATGAGAACTCTTATGTAGCGATGGAATCATATTTTTAAATAAATAATTATATTTATGCTCTACTTTTGTATCGAGCACTATTTTTTAAAAATAATAACACAAATACTAAAGAACTTTGGATTATTTACCTAACGAGATCTTTCCTATTTTCTATATATTTGCACACACACACACACACACGCGCGCGCGCGCGCACACATATATATAAATTATATATATAAGATTTAATAAGAGCTCCGACGGACAGGAAATTGTGGAGAGCCATGCCCGCCTACGTTTTTTTTAACGGTGTTGGACAAAACTATCGCAAACGTTGCTCACTGTAGGTTCAATTTCAAAATCTCCTGTGCTAAATTTTTTAGAACTGATCCATACACCTTGGTATTTGAAGCGTTTAGCGTAAAAAATAATGTAAAAAAAAAAAATACACAGAAAAAGAAAGAAAAAGAAGAAGAAAAAGAAGAAAGTGTAAAGGAAAAAAAAAAAGTACGTAAAGGAAAAAGAAAAAAAGAAAAGCACTAAAAGAATAGACGGCATTCTACGCCTCGGCTGTCCCAGAATGACGTCACATGAGAACTTAATATTCAATGTGCAGCTCTATGCCATTTATCGGGCCGAAAGCACGTGGACAATTTTCAAGGCACGTAATCTCCGAAATAATCTCTTTCGGTCTCTCGCGGATTACGACATATAAATCCTTCATATAGGATTAACAGTTCAGTAAATGAAGCAGTGGAAGGGGAAATCAAAATCATCTTACAATGAGTTAATTGTTCCAACGTTTGTACGATCACTTACACATTAAAAAAAAAAAAACGCGCTTTTATCCACAAGTCTGCATGTACCGTAGGACAATTCACAGGTGAAAACTTGGAGCTTTTTTCTTTTTTTTTTTTTAATTATCTTGATCTGTCATGTGACCTTTAACAGCCATTGAGGGACACGCTAGTGAGTCAAAAAGTGAGTTTTGAGATAGACGGAGTGAAAAGTGGATGCTTCTCTGCCACGTGGAAAAAGCACAGCCTTACTGACATTATTTACATTATTCGGACTGTTATCTTCATTGCCATCTTCACAACGTTTCGGCCGCTGTAGGCTCCGGCCTTCTTCAGGTGATTGGAATTTCGACCCGAACCCTTTATTTCGTCCACCGGGATAGATTGTTCTAGTTCCACGTGCCATACCCCTTTCCGGATGGCTCAGTTATTTTCTTTTAACTCAGCTCTCCAAGTTTGGTTCTGCTCCAGTAGATGAAATCAGGGGACCCGGACCGGACGGTTTTTAATTTTCTCACGGAGTCGGCCTCACTCGAAAATGATATGTTGGGCAATGGCCTCTAGGAATAAAGCTGAAAACGCGTGACACACTGACATTCGCATGCATGTACTCACACACACACACACACACACACACACATATATATATATATATATATATATATATATATATATATATATATACATATATAGAGAGAGAGAGAGAGAGAGAGAGAGAGAAATTTATTCTTTTTATTGGAAAGTATAAAGAAGGGGATCAGAAACAAAAAATAAACTTTCAGGGAAAAGTGAGCTTGAGCCTCTTATCATCAGGAGCTTGTCTTACTGTGCGAAAACCGGATTAATTAGGTTCTTCTTCTCCTATGTGCTGCAACCTTTCAAGATTTTAGCAATCATGGCTCTCTAGAACTTTCTATTTCCCGTAACCCTTAGAAGTGTCTCTCACTTTGCCAAGCTTCCTGTCAAACATTCTGTGATCTATTCACACAAGCTCGTCAGGTAAGCGGCTTGTTCTCTTCTATATCTATTGCCCTCAATATTCCGCGTGAGGGTGATGTTTTACAAACCCTCCTTTCCCGTTATACATCGAAGTAATTTCATTTCTCTTTTCCCGTTTCTGGTTGTAAATCGTCTTTCTGTTGCCATTTTATTACAGACTTCCATGTCGCTTATTCGCCTTAAACTTAATGCCATTTGTCCCTGACCTCCCTGTTATTGAACTAAAGTTTTTTTTTACTAAGTGTAGTCATTCAAATTTTGGATCAGAATCAGACATTACAATAAACACGTGACTATTTAGAAAATGTCTGAAGTGTTGATGGCATAATTACGTAGATTTTCGTAAGTAAAATTTACCTATAAGTATCAAATAAAATAACGCAATTTATTGAAAAATATTTAGTTGCAAAAACATATTGTTATCGTTAAAAGAAAGAAAAATTGAAGAAAAATTAATCTGCAGCCGATTTCGATGTACAGATAAACGTCTGCTTTCTCACAATTTTTTTAATTCATTCTTCTTTTCACGATGGCTGGAATTTGGACAGCAGTTTCCTATTTGATAAACGTTTCCTATTTGTAGTTTATCTTATCATCCTATCGGATTCCGATCTATATTTTATCTATATTTGATGCTAACTCATATATATATATATATATATATATATATATATATATATATATATATATATATATGAAGAAGCATAGAATATATAGAAGTATAGCGGCCTGGCGACTGCGTCTAGCATGAAACAGCCTGTCACCTCTGAGAGTTGACTTAAATGTTCACACAAACACACACACACACACACACATATATATATATATATATATATATATTAGAGCGTTAGCATTCTGACTATGAGACTCAGGTTCGTCTCTCGTCTTGGTCGATTTGTCAGGAAGGAAACTTCCTGATGTTATCTGACTGGAAAGTGTCTGAAAACAATACCACGGGTTGACCGCATTGTGAGTGAAATTGGGTAGACGGAACCCTTGGGTGCTGTCGATAGCTGTGCTAGCACGAAGACACAAGTCATCGTGGTCGAGGGCTTGAACGTGTTGGCCTTCTTCAAATTGTTGATCACGCTAGATAACACACCCTCTCCCAGAAACTGTGACTAACGTCTCATCAGCATAGTTGCAGTATAAACCACAGGTGGGCCCTTTGGGTGTTGAATAAATAAAATTTCAATAAAACTTTAAAAAATATAGATTTACTTCTTTCTAATCCTTTTTACAAATTATTTCTATCGCAAATACAAATAAAGTTATAAATTTTTAAAACTGCACACGAAACTTTATGGACACCCTGTATATATATATATATATATATATATATATATATATATATATTTTCTATATATATATATATATAATAATAATATATATATATTAATAGAAAATAAATCCATAAAAAGACTGGAAAGAATTTCGACAATATTTCAAACAGTAAGCGCTTTCATGACTAGTCAGCTGGCCAGGAAAACCTTAAGAATTCCTTTGGCCAAAGAAATCCCGAAATTTAGTGCCAGCCTCTAAACTGCAGAATTGTAATTTAGTCTGAACATTTTAATTTTTTTTAGATTAAATTATTTTTTTAAATTTTCCGTGTTCGTTATTCTCAATGCGATTTCATTTCTTGGCCAATCTAATTTATCACTGAATATCATTATTAAAAGCTATTACTATACGCTTTCAATTTTGAAAGGAAATAAAAAAAATATTAGAAAAGTTGTCCCTGTTCTTTAACAGTTAAATTCCGGCTATTGAACGAAATAGAATCGAGGTTTTTGTTTATTTGCCAGAACTCTCCCCGTCTGATTATCATGTCTTCAAGAAACTAGTGCGAATGAATGCCAACTCTACCAGAAAATCAGCTTAAAATACCATATAACTAAACTAATCATTAGGATTCTACTTAGATCAGAAACTGGGCAAATGGAAAGTCGCTTGTTCAAGACACTCTAACAAGAAATGCAATTTTTAGTATCAGTATGCTGTCAGAACGAGAAGTACAAATCCAGAAAAAATAATCCCTGTGTTTCACAGACTACAGACATGCATTTGATAAGAGGTACAACCCGAAGAGCTAGTTGAACTATTAGAAAAGCTTGATTTACACGAGAAAAATATTCGAGCAATCCATAATCTTTACTGGGAACAAACAGCCTGTATCTGGATAGAGAAAGTACTTAGTGAATACTAAGGGATAAGTTTTCTCACTAAGACCTATTTCACTGTGACCGTTTTGAAAATTTTAAGTCATCAATATCCGGCTTGTTGTCACCTGACCTCAAAATCTCTCATATATTCATTCTTTCGTTCCCCTTTGGTCAAGTGTGTGCCGCTTAGAAGACCCAACGCCAAAGACCCCATCCGCCGGTCATAAAACATGAATCACTTGAGATGAGGATAACATTTCCCGCCTCCCTCTATATGTGGGTGTCCCAATCATAGCGTTATAAATATCCCAAAGACTATTTCGGAATTGATAAAAATAAAATAAAAGACAACGGGGAAATACCGGATAATCAATTTTCATAGCGATACCAAAGAAATTAGGGCAAACGAATGCAAACTCTGTCAGAAAATCATCTTTACGAGCCACATGACTAAACTAATTATTAGGATTCCAATGAGTGTGGATGTTTTTTATTTAAGATATAATGATTTAGAGGTACAAGTCTTACTAATTAACCCATAGCTGGGGGAAGAGGTGGATTCATGCCTTTCTGAAGTATATTTGCTCACAAGTGAATATAACGAACCCCAAGAGAATTGGAACGAGGCTCTCCATTACACCACCAGGCTTGGTATTCCCAAATGGTTACCGATCTAGAAACTGACCAAGCTCGATGTTGCTTAACTTCAGTGATCGTACGTGAGCCGATGTTTCAACATGATATGGCCGTAAAGAGGTGCAACACAAAGAGCTACTTGAAATATTAGAAAAGCTTGATTTACACAGGAAAGATATTCAGACACTCCACAATCACTACTGGGAACAAACAGCCTGTATTCAGATAGAGAACGTGTTGAAGGAACACTAAGGGATACGTTTTCTCACCCGATTTTTATTTAAATGAGACAGTTTCAAAGATTTTTAATCAGCAATATCCGTTTTTTTGGGGGGGGTTACCTCAAAATTTCACGATTGTAATTGTTTTTTTTTTTTAGATAATGATGATTTAATGATAGAAGTCTTACTAATTAACCCATAGCTGGAGGAAGAAGACGAATTCATGCCTTTCCCAAGTGTATTTGCTCGCCAGTGAATATAACGAACCTCAAGGAAATTGGAACTCGGCTCTCCGATTAACAGTTCCGAGCCATTATCCTTTACACCACCATGCTTGGTATTTCCAAGCGGTCACCCATCTAGATACTGACTAAGCTCGACGTTGCTTAACTTCGGTGATCGTACGGGAACCTGTGTTTCAACATGATGTGGCGATAAGCGTTCGATAAAGGTTACAACACAAAGAGCTACTTGAAATATTAGAAAAGCTTGATTTACACAGGAAAGATATTCGGACAATCCGTAATCTCTACTGGGAACAAACAGCCTGTATCTTTATGATCAGTGTGCAGTCAGAAATACAAACACAAAAAGAATAATCCCTATGTTTCATAGATTACACACATGCATTTGATAAGATGTACAACCCGAAGATCTATTCGAAATATTACAAAAACTTGATTTACAGGAGAAAGATATTCGACCAATCTCTACTGGGAACAAACAGCTTGTATCCGGATAGAGAACATGGTTAGTGAACACTAAGGGATAAGTTTTCTGGCCAGATTTATTTAACTGAAACAGTTTTAAAGATTTTAAATCATCAATATCCGGTTTTTTGTCACCAGACCTCAAAAGTTTAGAGGACACTAAGAGATACGTTTCCTAACCAGATTTATTTCACTGAAACAGTTTTTAAAATTTTTTTTTTACCTTTGTATTTTTCCTTGTTCGAATAGGAAATTTATTTTTGGTCACTTTATCGTTATAAAGAAGAATTGACTGATTTAAGATGTTTGCCTTTGTACTTTTAATGTCGAAAGAAAAAAAAAATTATCGAAATTTGACAAATTCTGTCTCTCTTCTGCAACAACGAAATTCCGTATTTTGAATAGAAAGGAACTCGACGTTCTGTCTTGTATTCTTCTGACCATTCCATGACTGATTATCATGTCTTCAAGCGTTTCGACAATGTCTTCAATAATACACGCTTTCATGGCAAGACAGCTGCCCATGAAGCCTTCAGGAATTCCATTGACCAGAGAAATTCTGACATTTGGTGCCAGGCTATAAACTGTATTGTTATACATTCGCAGAAATGTATTGTAGTCAGCGGTGCATGTTTCGATTAAAACCATTTTTCAAGACATTTTTTATTTTTTTTATTTCAGTTTTCCGCAGTTTCAATTCGACATTAATTCCTCGACAATCTAATTTATCATTAAATAACAAAATTAACTGATTTAAAAAATCTACCAAAATGTTACAAATTTTATCTCTCTACTACCACAATGAAACTCTGTCTATCGAACAGACTGGAAATCGAGGTTTTGTCTGAACCATTGTATTCTTTAGACCTTCTCTTTGACTGGCTATCATGTCCCAAAGCAGTTCGACAGCTTCCCGATCAATAAATGTTTTTAATAACTAGAAAGCTGCTAAAGAAATTCAGAAAATTCTGTGTTTTGGAACAGGAACATAAATTGCATTGTTTAAACATTGGCAGAAATGGTGCGTCGGAGTCAACAGCGTATGCTTTGACTGAAATGGGCTCCATCTTTTCTTTTCTTTCTTTTTTCTAGATCTGATAAAGTATCAAGAAGCATGGAGAGTAATGAACTGTTATTTTAGAAGAAGAAATTTACCGAAATGTTACAAATCTTGTCTCTACTCTCGATGATCAGAGATTGATAGCAGATCTCTCCTTCGATCTTAGATGTAGGATCTTGATGGAAGGAAAAATAAAACTGGCTGGTTACATTCAATGCATCGAATTACATTTTATTATCACCGTTCGGGCTCTGAACTATCATTAATCCCTATGAATGGATGTTCCCTAAGGGAGATAACATGACTTCAGCGCCAATTGGGATTTGAACTCAGTGGAACTCATATATACGATCCATCGCTAAAGAAGTTGGGAAAATGGTTGGTTCCCAGAACCGCTCCAGCAAGTACCCGACTCATCCTGCTATGCTCTACCCTTACAAGAGCCAGATGTAAAATGGTGTACTGCTGCCATATATAGACAGGAGCTGCCTAGCCCTAGCTTACACTTTAGAATCAGCTTTCGACTGGTCAAGGTAATTATCCTCGTTGGGGCATGGCAGCTCATGAGGACTGGAGCAGGTTTAGGGTCGGTTCGGTGGTGATGAAATACTACTAGCTTTGTTTCGCAGGAATTCCCATCAGCATGACTGGTACTAAAGTATTAAGAAGCAGGGATAGTACTGAACTGTTGTTATGTAATATTGATCCTCCTATACGGCAGGGAATACTGGGAAATCTCCTCACAGAAGCAACAGAAATGTGATTCTACAGAAGGATGCTGAGAATCCCATCGACTGTACAATGTAAGCAGTGATAAAGCGTTAAAGAAAATGGAAACAAAAAGGACACTTATAACATCAGAAAGAGATAGCTGATGCGCATAATGAGGAATGAGAGCTTGGAAAATTTGACACTCACAGGACAGATTGCAGGCGAGGTATAAAAGAAAACTTTTGTGGCCTTGTTAGGGCCAGAAATAAAGACACAAGAGAGGAATTGATTTAAACAAATATATTAACAGAAACAGTAATACAAACATACGAACGAGAGGTTTACAGCAAGAATGTTCGGTCCGACTGTCAAAGCAGATTGCTGGAAACTTCCTTCTCCCAAAAGGCAGTACCTGCTCTTATTTATAGTTGGGACAGTCCATTTGTGCGTGGGTAAATTGCCATAACAGAAACAATGCATAATCTACCTAACGAGCATGTGTAAATGGATAGTGGAGCAATGTTTACAAGAGATAACAAAAAGACAACATTTGTTAAGAGCTACAAAGGACAGGAAATTGTGGAGAGCCATGATCGCCTACATCCTGAAGGGACCCCGTACATAGAAGAAGAAGAACGAACTTGTGTAAATGGCTGGTGGAATGATGTTTTTTTTCTTCATTAACAAAAAAAACAAAATTTACTAAGAGCTACAAAGGAGAGGAAATTGTGGAGAGCCATGATCACCAACATCCTGAAGGGACCCAGTACATAGAAGAAGAAGGAGGAACTTGTGTAAATGGACGGTGGAATGAGGTTTAAGAGAGATAACAAAAAAGACAAAATTTACTAAGAGCTACAAAGGAGAGAAATTGTGGAGATTATGATTAATACATCCTGAAGGACCCCGTACATAGAAGAAGAAGGACAAACTTGTGTAAATGGCTGGTGGAATGAGGTTTAAGAGATAACAAAACGACAAAATTCATTAAGAGCTACAAAGGAGAGGAAATTGTGGAGAGCCATGATCACCAACATCCTGGAGGGACCAACCCAGTACATAGAAGAAGAAGGACAAACTTGTGTAAATGGCTGGTGGAATGAGGTTTAAGAGAGATAACAAAACGACAAAATTCATTAAGAGCTACAAAGGAGAGGAAATTGTGGAGAGCCATGATCACCAACATCCTGGAGGGACCCAGTACATAGAAGAAGAAGGAGAAACTTGTGTAAATGGCTGGTGGAATGAGGTTTAAGAGAGATAACAAAAGACAAAATTTAAAGAGCTAAAAAGGAGAGGAAATTGAAGAGCCATGATCGCCTACATCCTGAAGGATCCCAGTACATAAAAAAAGGACGAACTTGTGTAAATTGGGACAGTGGGATGAGGTTTAAGAGATAATAAGAAAAAGACAAAATTTATTAAGAGCTACAAAGGAGAGGAAATTTTGGAGAGCCATGATCGCCTACGTTCTGAACGGACACATCAGTTAGAACAGAAAGCTTTAAGTATCGATTTATAATCTTTTAAGCTGCATGGTGCATTCTTTATTCATGGCTCATTAATTAATTATCAAAATGAACTGTGAAGAATTCCTCTGTGTGTAGCATAATCTGGAGTGTTAAAATGGAAGGCTTTTCCAAGGAGATTTCGAGACAAAATTAAATGAACAAGACCTAAAGTGACGTCTAAACAACAGGCTCCAGAACAACTCTACCAAGAGACGAAGAAAACTGCAGCAATTGAAAGACATGATAGTAAAAGAAAGTGAGATGAAAACAGTAACTATCCACTTGTAAGACAGTGTATGGTTGTTAGCAAAAAGGGCAACTGAAGGTGCTGGTTACAAATTGGGGACGTCGAAAACAAAGCAACTGCAGAAATTTTATTGAGAAGAATTATAATGAACAACGGAAAATGAAAATAACAGCACCATCTCATTGGATCGTTTTTTTTTTCCAATATAATAAACTAAAGTAGAAACAAAACTTTGTTTTATAACAGTAAGAGATAGATCAAGTATCCACCATCATAAAATTTGAAAATAAAATTGACAAAGATTATTGTTTTTAAGGTTGACGGACAAATAAATGTCTTAATTTTTTTTTTTTTTTTTTTACGAATTGGTCAAACACAAAGTTTTGTTGAAATCGGTTGAAAAATGTAGGTAGCCTTTCTGTAATCTTTTAGTTTTACAATTTATGATTTTTACTTATTGAATACAGTAAAAAAAATGCATATTTTGCTTGTGGTGATTCATAATTAGAATTCTTATTTGAATATATTTTCCACTCGTTGTTTCTAATACAAAAAATATTAACTTTATTTGGGTTTATTAATTATGATCTAACAAATCTTATTCATTTAGTAACCTTTCTGTAATAATAATCTTTTACAATTTATGATTTTTACTTATTGAATATAGTAAAAAATTGGACACCATGTGTATTTAAAGTAGTTTCCCCGTCCGGTTATTATTTTTAGTTAGGACTTGTGTATGTTTAGATTTCATTATCTTTCCCTAAAGATAAAGAATTTATTCCGATGTTTGTATTCATACAATCAGTAGAGATCGTTAGATTATTGTTTAAGGTTGACGGACACGTATGTCTTAATTAGTTTTTTTTTTTTTTTTTACGATTGGTCAAACCCAAACTCAAACAAAAACATTGTTTTCAATCGTTATGAGTCTCCCATTGAATAGAATTTTATTATAAATAATTGTCTTGTAAAATTTTTAAAGCATTTTGAATATAAAATTCTGAAAAAAGTGTTAAAATAAGAATAAGAATAGGAGAGAATAGAGAATAAGAAACACTACCTGCCAAAAAAAAAAGTGAATTTTTGTTTTATCGGTTGAAAAATGTAGGAAATCCGATCCCATATATAAAGGAACACACACACACAAACAACCTGATGTGAGTTGTCCCCCTTTCATTCTTACGATGTCTCTTAATCGTGTTTTCAAATTGATTTTGTGCAAAAACAATTATATTTTTCCCATTTTTGGCGCTGTTAGAACCACCACACGGTAATTTTATGTAGTCCTGTGAAGTTTTGTTGAAATCGGTTGAAAAATGTAGGAAATCCGATCCAATATATAAACGTTACAGACACACACACACACACACACACACACACACACACACACACACACACACACACAATCTGCGTTTTATAATAAGTAAGGTTATAACCATGAAATATTAGTGTTTGAGCCCTTTTATATATTATTACTCTGTCCTGGACATTGAGTTCTACCTGGATTCTATCCTCTTGGAATTTATTCATATATATATATATATATATATATATATACATATATCAAAAATATTTATCTCCTATATATATATATATATATATATATATATATATATATATATATATATATATATATATATACTCGTGGCACACACACACACAGAGTGGGTGCAATAAATTGTCGTCTAAATTATGCAAAAATTTAAAACAACACTAATATCTCATTTCAACAGATATATTTTATTTTACAAAAAATAAAAATCTTTGAAATACTAAAGAAACATTTATTCAATAAAATCGATGGCTTCAACCACGGCCTCAAGATGACCTTGGATTTTTCTGCAACTCTTTTGGATGGCCTTGTTGGGGAATGCTGCAAATATTTCATTGTTGGGACCAAAAAATAAAGACACAAGAAGGAATTGATGTTAAACAAATATATTAACAGAAACAAATTTATACAAACATTTCTTTACAGCAAAATGTTCATTCCGACTCTCAGAACTGCTTTTCCCTTCTCTAAAAATCATTACCTGCTCCTATTTATAGCTGGGAGAGTTCATGCGTGCGTTGTAAATTATGAAAATATAAAATGCATTGTTTTGATTTTTCTGCATTAAATGATTTTACTATTAAAATGCATTGCAAATGATTTTACTATGAAAAATTTTTACGAATGGTTTTATATGAAAATGCATTGCAAATGATTTTGCTATGAAAATTTGTAAATTTTTTTGACTATTTTTTCAAATGCATCGGAAATGATTTTACTATGAAAATGCATTGAAATGATTTCACTATTTAAAATGCATTGGAAATGATTTTATTATGAAAATGAATCGAAAATGATTTTACTATGAAAATGCATTTGAAATTTTTAATCCTATTTAAAATGCATTGCATAATTTTTATCTAAGAAAATGCATTGCAAATGATTTTACTATGAAAATGACAAAACGAATGATTTTACTATGAAAATGCATTACAAATGATTTTACTATGAAAATGCATTGCAAATGATTTTACTATAAAAAATTAACGAATGATTTTACTATGAAAATGCATTGCAAATGATTTTTAAAACGAGAAAATTTTTACGAATGATTTTGTTATGAAAATGCATTGTAAACGATTTTACTATGAAAATGCATTACGAATGATTTTACTATTGTTGCAAATGATTTTTTTGAAATTTTTGTTTAAATTTCATTTAATGAAAATGCATTTTCAATGATTTAATATTGTTGTGAATTTTTAGGGCCAAAAATAAAGAACAAAAGAAATTTAGTTAAACAAATAAATACAACATAATACAAACATATACAAACGAGAGAATGTTCGGTCCGACTCTCAGAGGTGACTGCTAGAAACTTCCCTCACCAAAAGGCAGTACCTGCTCCTATTTAAAGCTGGGGGAGTCCGACTTGATACGTGCCACTGTGTCACAGGTGATGCACATATTGAACACTTATGAAATCAGTCCCATAATAAAATTATGAACTTCGACGCCGATACTTTTCAATTTCATTGAGCTAGACTTAGCAGTTTTTAAGATAATTACTTTTAAAATGATGTCAAAGTTTTGGGAACACCCTATATATATATATATATATATATATCATGTATTTTTTTAAAAAATCCAAAATTGCCTCATATTTAAAGATAGATCTATTTCAACCGATGAAAATTCAGTATAATTCAACCCAGATGTACGCTGGATGTTATGGCTGACGAAGTTTTCGTCACTTTAAGTAGATCTATCCTCCATACGAGGCAATTTTGGATTTTGTTATATAATACTATTTATTTGCTCTGTTATAATAGATACATTCAGATCCTTTTGTGGATCAGTTTTAATATTTTATATTACTCGTATCCACTTGGATTATATATCACGGATTTATTACCTATCTAGATATATATTAAGACATTTTTATGTTTATACGTTCTTTTTTATAGATACAAATATTTAAGTAAATGCTCTGTTTATAATAAACAGTATTAAACAACATTTACCAAACTGAATGTCCGAAAAATTTTTAACCGAAAATATTCGTCCTCCGACAGGAATCGAGGAATCGAACCTGTATCCTATATGGGATAAAGTCTGACATGTTTTAACCGATTTTTGGCCACAAGAACGTTCGGTTATATCTAATTATTTTAAATTTCAATCTTCCATGAAACCTTTTGTTCATTCATATCTGCTAAAAGCGTATCCAAATGTAAACAAATGACGTCATACATTATGAAATGGACAAAGTCCGACAATTATTTTAAGACATTTTATGTTTTATAAATTCTTTTATATATATAAATATTTAAGTAAATGATGTTTATAATAAACAGTATTAAATAACAAATTACCGGCCTGAATGTCCGTGAAACCGAACGCCCTTCTGTGGCCAAATCCCATTTATGGGATAAGTGCTCAATATCAGAGATAGAGCGTTAAATAATTAACATGAAGAAAAAACAGGCTGTTTTAAAATTTATATTTTCAGGCCTAGGTTTAAACAGTCTGTCTCACGTTTGACTTCCATGTTCACAAAATTGTTTCTAAATAATGAAAATTTATTAAACCAAAATCAACAAATTTTTTGCATTAAATCCTTATATAAAAATTTAAATTTCATATTCTAAACAAAGGTTTAAAAGATAACCCAATCACAAGATAAAAAAAAAAAAAACTTTATGAAGTTGTCGGGTAACAAATTGTAGTTCGTCCGAATGTAAATACGAAACAGGCCTTTTTGGGGGGATAAATAAATAAATAAAATAAAACAAAATTATCTAGACACTTAAAGACATATTATGGTGCCAAAAGCTATCTTTCGCTGTGACTGACCAAACGATGTGCGCGCATGAATGCCATCATTCACTTTGAAATGGATACCCCCATACTACCACGGCTTGACCTCTTTCCGAAGGTGACTGATATGTGGATAAAAAGGATCTCTTAGATACATTACCAAAATGGTCGCCCCAGCCGTTTCCATAGTAAACGTTAATTTTAGCAAATGAATGCATTTATAAAGATACGTAAATTTCAAGATTGTTTATTTACATTTTCGTCTTGAGGATGAACATTCTTGATACTTTAACTCAATTAAAATAATTATATTGAGGATTTTGGCTGCTCATTTTTGAAACATGAGAAAGCAATTTCTAATCGATGGAATCATATTTTTTAAAAATAATTCATATTTTTTAAAATAATTATATAATATATATATATATATATATATATATTATATAATACGCTAATTATTTTTTAATACATACTTTATTTGTTGGTGCTTAATTCAAATTCGAGCAATAGGTTAAAGAAAATTTCCTCCCTTCGGTGGACTTAGTCACCCTCCTTGCATGGTATATTTCCAACATACACACAAACACACACATGCACAAACCACTTATACTAATTCAATCAGTTACTTACTACAGATCATATATGACATTCGCCATGTAAAAAGCCAGCAAAGTATCCCAACAAATGACGGAAAACTTTGATGGCGCTGTTTTAGGATTATAAAAGCTCGGTGGTAAACTTCCCCTTTCTCTCGTTTTGTTCTAGAATGCAGTACGTAGAAAATTTGTCTTCTCAGTGGATTTAGTCACCTGGCCACATGGTAAATACTAACCCTCCCGAATACACACAAATACATACATTCACACTAGCACTAACCCTTTTCATATTTCTCTTTCATTTTGAGCTGTGTATACGGTAGTATATTTTTTCTCTTTTGTTAATTACTTATTAGTTATATATACACGAAAATAAATTGTTAAAATTAATTCCTTTCAATTCTTCTACATTCTTTCCCTTTGATTTCTCTCTATCCACCCCCTTTTTAAATTCCTTAAAGTATAAATGTTAATGTTTTTTTTTTTTGTACTTTAAATCAGAGAACATTATTATACATGTTTAAAAAAAAAAGTGAGACATGATTTTTTATTATAAATATTATTCTGATAAAAAGAAAAAAACATTTTATGATTAAATTTTGCTCTCGTCAAAATATCCTCCTTTAGCCTTGATTACTGCAGCACAAATTTTTGGGCGTTCGTTGCAAAAGTTTCTCAAAGTATTAATTTGATAATTGATTCCATTCTTTTTTCAATGACTCTAAGAGATCTTTTTTGAATTTTTTTTTTTCACTCTTCTGTCAAGTTCGTCCCAATTGTAGGGGTGGCGTCAAACTTTTGAACTGTATATATATATATATATATATATATATATATATATATATATATATATATATATCAGGCTATAGTGATAGTGGAACAGCCGACCAGATTGTTCGTTACTATCAAACTCTCTGCCTCGCGCAGAGAGGAACCTGGACGAGGCTTTACCGAAGGGCAAAGTTTCGTCCGGAGTGATATACATGTCCTGAACCCGTTTATACAGCTTCTAAGGGAATATTTTGATCCGAGCCTACGGGCTCGAAGAACCCACGGTAAACTCTGCCTTGTGTCATATACATCCCTCGTGGTGGTGGTCGTGGGGTGGCTGTTAAATATAACAGTCCATATTATTGTTGGGTTGGGTTTAAAAAATAATAAATGTAAAAAAATCTTTTACAAATTTTACAAATAATCTTTCTCAGGCAAGAAGAAAATTCTGTCAGAAATTGGCCAATGATAATTTCAGAGAAAAGGTCAAGAAATATAATTTACCCTTTCGATTTTCTTAAGTCATCATCAGAATAGGTGAGTTTCATGGATCTTGTGTGTGTTGCAATATAGCCAAAATGTGTTGTGACGTGAATGAGTTGTGTTATTTTTTTATTTTTTTTTTTGTATACACATTAATCAAGTGTTTCTTAAGCAGTGTTTCCTGGAATTTTAGAATTCCGTAGGAAGTCATTAGGGGTTTCGCAAGAAACAGTGATAAATATGCTAATGCCATTTCGAGTCAGTTTTGTTTAATTTTACATTCGTAATTTTACGATACACCAACGACATATTGTTGGAAAACCCCTGATTATTATAATAAAGGTTTCGACGTCTTATATTATTTAAAATTATAATAATCATAGGGAATGTGTTTAGATATGTCTATATCTCATCAGTGCGAAACCACCTTCGCTGGTTAGTGGACAGGACCCGTACGTGGCAGATTCATATATCATTGAGTGATTAACCTTACAGGACGCATGCGCAGTGTCCTTATATTATGTTTATGAACTACAATGAAAATATAAAAGTGATAGATATTAATAATAGTATATAATAATTGTGTGTGTGGCAATATAGGCAAAGAGTGTTGTGACGTGTGAGTTGTGTTATTTTTTTAAAATATATTTCAGCATGCCGTCTGTTGAGTTATCATTGTTTTTACTTACTATGGTTGGTTTTGGTTTATGAGTGTCGCTTCAAGATATCGTAAGTCTGCTTTTAAGAATTGATTTGGCTTATATTTTGGTATTGTTTCAGAGTAGATGTCCTATGTTGCTAGGACACTTATGTTGTTTATTAATGTGTTGCCTGATGACATTCTGCTCCATTTGGTGGCAAGTGAGTCTCCTGTGAGAGTGTGGTTGTGGTATATCCAATGTAAGAGCACCTTTCTTTTACTTTGCTTCCAAAATGAAATTCAAACAATTTCTGATGGAATTTCTTCCTTGTCTGAGAATGCTTATTCGTAATTTGGTATAGTTGATCAATAAAATTAATTTACAAAATATCCATTATCTTTAATAATATTTACCATAATATATATATATATATATATATATATATATATATATATATATATATATATATATATATATATATATATATGTGTGTGTGTATTGTTTTAAAAAATATGAAAAAACAAATGTATGTGTGTTATTTTAAAAATGAATACATACATATATAATATATATATATTTGTTTTGTATATATATATATATAAAATATATATATATTATACATGATAATATATATATATATATATATGTATATATATAATATATATATATATATATATATATATATTTCAATATAAATCTATTGTATATATGGGAACATATATATATATATATATATATATAATATATATTTATATTATTAAAAGATATAAAAGAAATTTCTCTTGGTTTTACAGGAAATATGTTGATATTTGGTTTTTTGAATACAAAGATGTCTTGGCAAATAAAAATTTCCAACTTTTTTAATTGGAAAAAATATTTTCTAGTCCCTTATTTTTTTATTCAAAGATTGTTTTTCATTTTTCAAACCATTCCCATCTATATTCCATTTTTAAAAGGAAGAAGAAAATTAAAATAATTCTGTTTGAAATCAGAGGTGGCAATTTAGAGACATTAATGAAAATCAAGAGATTTTGGCTTTTTTTCTTCATCTTATTCTTGGTTTTTTATTTAAATAAAATCAATAAGTTTAAATAAATAGATTTTGGACAGAATCACACCACTGAACATATTTGATTTTGTTTTTTTTTTCATTAATTTTGGCTATGAACTTTTCTTATTCTTGCTTTTTATCACAACATGGTTGAATCCTTTCCAACCATTAAAATAAGTCATGTGAAATCAGAGAGGTGGCAATATGGCTGTAGATTTGGACAGAATCACACCACTGAAGTTATTTGTATTCAAAGATGAAGTCTTTTCATTATTCATTTTTGGCTAGTCTTTTCTTCATCTTATTCTTGCTTTTTTTTTGATCCCAACTTTCTCGGTTGAATCCTTTCCAACCATTAAAATAAGTCATGTGATATCAGAAAGGTGGCAGAATCACACCACTGAAGTTATTTGAATTCAAAGATGAAGCTTTTCATTATTCATTTTGGCTAGTCTTTTTCTTCATCTTATTCTTGCTTTTTATCCCAATTTCTTGTCGTGAATTTTTAAAATAAGACAGAGTCAAGTATGGCTGTACAGAATCTGAAGTTATTTGAATTCAAAGATGAAGTTTTCATTATTCATTTTTGCTAATCTTTTCTTCATCTTATTCTTGCTTTTTATCCCAACTTTCTCAAAAATCCTTTTCCAACCATTAAAATAAGTCATGTGAAATCAGAGAGGTGGCAATATGGCTGTAGATTTGGAAAGTCACACCACTGAAGTTATTTGAATTCAACGATAGAATCATTTCCATTAATAATTTTTGGTTAGTCGTTTCTTCATCATATTCATGATTTTTTTATTGAGTTTCTTTGAATTCCTAAATGGAGCATAAATACCAAGTTTATTTCCTGTATGCTGACGTATTATTATCAGATTTATAGAGAATCTTAGATGCTAATCATCTCAAGAATATATCGTTCTTTGCCAGAGAAAGGTGAAAACTTGGCGCTGATTCAAGCACTTGACTAACATGGAAGTCAAGGAACCTTTACAAGAAATGCTGGGTGACCTGTAATTGTGCCAAACATTTTCGCAGGATAATAAATGTCTCTAACAGGGAAAGAGAAACAGCATCCTCATCATTGCCAACCGTAACATCCTGCTTTTTGAAATTTGTATTTTCTCTTCTTTTTGTCGTCTTACACACGTTGCTATTATTTAATAACTGCTCCCCTTCTTATTTTTCTATGTGCCATATCCCTTCTGAGTGTACGCGATCAAGGCTCTCCACATTTTCCTGTCGTTTGTAGCTCTTAGTAAATTTTGTCTTTATGTTATTTCTTCTAAACCTTATGCCACCATCCATTTACACAATCTCGCCATTCTTCAATGCATCATGTCCCTTCTGAATGTACGTAATCATGGCTCTCCACATTTTCCTGTCGTTTGTAGCTCTTAGTAAATTTTGTCTTTTTGCTATTTCTTCTAAACTTTATTCCACCATTCATTTACTCAAGTTTGCTACGAAGGTTATGCATTGTTTTCCTCTGTCCCTCTAGACTTCAATCTGCCATGTGAGTATCAAATTTTCCAAGCCCTCATTCCTCATTATGTGCCTATGAAATTTCAACTGTTTCATCCTGATGTTACGTATAAGTGTCGTTTTTATTAACACTGTCTGCTGAATTACAGTGTAACCCGGATATAAGAGAGTTGTCAGGACCGGAGAAGAAGTCTCTTATATCCGGGTTTCTCTTATATCCGGGTTTGGTCTATTTTTCATATACATTAACACAGGCTCTAATTTGGGACCAGAAAAAAAATCTCTTTATATCCGGGTTTCTCTTATATCCAGGTCTCTTTATATCCAAAAAAAACTGTATTTAAAATTCTTATTAAGAGAAATCTTTTACAAAATGGGGATTTCTCTAGAAAGAAAAAAAGAAAGAATGGTGAGAAGAGAGAAGAATTTAATGTCTCCTCTATCATTTTTTAATTTATGGACTATCCCGTTTAACTGCGTAGAAAAACAAAAGTCATAAGAAAGAAAAAATAAAGAAAAACAAAAGAAAGAAAGAAAGAAAGAAGTGTTTAATGGCAGTTTTAAAAGAAATGAAATTTCTTTTCTGTCAATTTCAGGTGTTTTATTTGTATTTAAATTAATTTAAAAATAATGACCAGCATAATGTGAGAAAGAAAGAAAAAAAGAAAGAAATATGAAGAAGAAAGAAAAAAGAAAGAAAGAAAGAGAAAGAAAGAAAAAAAAAAATTTAGAAAGAAATAAAGAAAATTAAAAGAAAGAAAGAAAAATTTAATGAAAAGAAAAAAGAAAAAAGAAAGAAAAAAAGTTTAAGAAAGAAAAAAAAAGAAAGAAAGAAAGAATTTAAAAAAAAAGAAAGAAAGAATGAAGAAAGAAAAGAAAAAAAAACAAAGAAAGAAAAAGAATTAAAAAAAAAAAGAAAAGAAAGAAAAGAAAAGAAATAAAGAAAGAAAGAAAGAAAGAAATTTTTAAAGAAAGTAAAAGAAAGAAAAAGAATAAAAAAAGAAAAGAAAAAAAGAAAGAAAAAAAAAAAGAAAAAAAAAAATAAATAAATTTAAAAAAAAAAAAAAGAAAGTGAAAAAGAAAGAAAAAAAGCAATAAAGAAACTAAAAGAAAAAACGAAAAAAAATCAGAAAGAAAGAAAGAAAATGAAAGAAAGAAAGAAAAAAGAAAAAAGAAAGAAAAGAAAAAAATCAATCTCAAGAAAAAAAAAGAAAATAAAAAAAAAAAAATGTCAATTCCAAAGAACCATTTGGTAATTTTCTCCTGCCAAGAAAGAAAGATTCATATTTATAAAAAAAAGAAAAAAGAAAAAAAAGAAAAAATAGTTGTTTAAGAAAGAAATATTTAATGACAAATGAGGAAATAAAAAAGAAAATTAAAAACATTTCATTTGAAACAAAAGAAAAAAATTTCTGAAAAAAAAAATTTAACAAAATTCTTATTGCCAAAATTTAAAATTTAATACAGAAATAAAAAAAAAAAATAAAAGGAAATTTCTACAATAAAAAGTGTCAAAAAAGTTAACATTAAGAAAAAAATCAAAAACTTTAATTAGAAAATCAGAAATTTCAAATAAGAAAAAAAAAATGAAATTTTAAAAAAAAAATCTAGAAAAATTAAGAAAAAAGAAAAAAAAAAAAAAAAAAAAAAAAAAAATTTAAACCTTCAAAAAAAGAAAAAAAAAGAATTGGAAAGAAAATTCTTTGATGGTGAAAGATCAGAAGAAGAAAAAGAAAGAAAAAAAGAAAAACAAAAAAAAAAGAAAAATCCCTTAAAGAAAATGAAAAAAAAAAAAAAGAAAAAATAAAGAAAGAAAGAAAAAGAAAGGAAAAAAAAGAAAAAGAAAAAAAAAAAGAAAAAAAAAAGAAAGAAATGAAGAAAGAAAAGAAAAAAAAAAAAAACAAAAATGAAAAAAAAAAATTTAAAAGAATGAAAAAAAAATCAAAAGAAAAGAAAAAAATTTTATTCAAAAAAAAAATCTAAAAGTTTTTCAAATGGAAAAAAGAAAGAAAAAAAAAAAAAGGAAAAAAATGAATTTTGAAAAGAAAAATGAAAAAAAAAGAAAAAAAAAAAAAATTTGATAAAAGAAAGAAAGAAAGAAAAAAAAAGAAAAAAAAGAAAAAAAGAAAAAAAAGAAAAAAAGAAAGAAATCAAGAAAAAAGGATGAAAATTTTTAAAGAAAGAAAGTCAGAATTTTGAAAAAAAAAAAAAGAAAAAAAAAAAAATGTAAGAAAGAAATGAAAGAAAAAATGATGTCAAAAAAAGAAATAGAAAGAAAAGAATAAAGAAATGAATATGAAAAAGAAAGAAAGAAAAAAAAAATGAAAAAAAAAGTGTTTAAGAAAAAATTAAAATAAAAAAAAAAGAAAAAAAAAAAATGGAAGAATGAAAAAAAAAAAAAAAAAGAAAAAAAAAAAAAAATTAAATGGAAAAAATGAAAAAGGAAAGAAAGAAAAAATATAAGAAAAAAAATTTAGAAAGAAAGAAAATAAAAATAAATGGGTTTAATAAAGAAAATAAACCAAAGAAAAAAAAGGAAGAATGAAAAAAAAAAAAAAAAAAAACAATGAAAAAAATTTTGTTATCTAAAATAAATGAAAAAAGAAAAATGATTTTTAGGAAGAAATAAAAAGAAAGAAAGAAAAAAAAAAAGAAAGAATTCTAAAAAGAAAGGGGAAGAAAGAAAAAATGTGAGAAAATTTTTCTAGAACAAAAAGAAAAAAAAAAGAAAAAAATTCAAAGAATGAAAAAGAAAGAAAATAAAAAAGAAAGAAAAAAATGGATGAAATGAAGGATTTATAAAGAAATAAATGTTCAAAGAAAGAAAGGAAGAAAAGAATTTCAGAAAGAAAGAAGATTTTGAGAAAAATGAAAAAGATTAAAAGTTAAAGAAAGAAAATGTAGAAGAAAAAAGAAAGAAAAAAAGAGCTTATAAAAAAAAAGGAAAAAGAATGAAACAATGGAAAAAATAAAAAAGAAGAAAAATTCCTGAAAGAAAAGAAAAAAAGAAAGGAAAGAAAAAAAAAAAAGGAAAATAATTAAAGAAAAAGAATATTTATAAAAAAGAAAATTAGTCGAAAATTAAAAAGAGAAGAAAAAATGTGATAAAAAAAATAAGAAATATAAAAAAGAAAAGAAATGAAATGAAAAATGAAAGAAAAAAAAAGGAAGAAAAAGAAATGAATGGATTTGTTTTCAATGTCAAAGAAAAAGAAAAGAAGAAAGAAAGAAAAAAAAGGAAAAATTGATTTTTGAAGAAAAGAAAAAAAAAAGAAAGAAAGAAAGAATGAAATTTCATGGAAAAGAAAGAAACAAATGAAAGAAAAGAAAATGATTTTCCAAAAAATAAAAAAAAAGAAAAAAGGAAAGAAAAAAAAAGAAAAAAAGAAAGGAAGAAAGAAAGAAAAATGAAAAAAATGAAAGAAAAAAAAAATTAAAAAAAAGGAAAGATTTTTAAAAAGAAAAAGAAAAAGAAAGAAAATTCTTGTGAAAAATCAAAAAAAATGAAAACAAAAAAAAAAGAAGGAGAAAAAAAAAAGAAAAGAAAAAAAAAATTAGAAAAGAAAAGAATTAAAAAAATATTTGGGAAAAAAGAAAATTACATGAAAAGAAAGAAAAAAAAAAAAAATAAAAAATTAAGAAAAAATAAAAAAAAAAAAATCAATGTATTTTTCTAAAAAAAAGAAAAGAAAAAAAGAAATTCTCACCAGAATGAAACAATGAGAAAGAAAAAAAGAAAGAAACAATTTTTATGAAAAAAAAAGAAAAAAAAAAAAGAAAGAAAAATAAGAAAGAAAAAAAAAAATAAAGAAATAAAATTTGAAAAAAAATAAAAGTTTCTTAAAAAATTTTTTTATTTTCAAAAAAAAAAAAGAAAGGAAATCAAGAAAATATTTTTGAAAAGAAAAATTTTCTAAGAAAAACGAAAAATTTTAAATTTCAAAATGGAAAAAATGAAGTTCAGAAAGAAATTTTTATTTGTTCAAGAAAAAAAGAAAAACGTCAAAAATTTAAAGAAAAATTGTTGAAATTAAAAAAAACAAAATAATGAAAGAAAAATTCATGTTTGAAGAAAAATTTTGTTTTTTGTTTTAAAAGAAAGAATGAAGGATTCATTTGAATGTGCAAGAAAGATTTTAAAAAAAAGAAAGAAAAGAAAAAAAGGATAAAAATTAACTTGGAATCGAAAAAAAAGAAAAGAAAATGGAAACATTTTCCATTAGAAAAGAAAAGAAAGAAAGAAAAAAAAAAAGAAAGAAAGGAAAAGAAAAGAATTGAAATTCACTGAAAAAAAAATAAAGAATGAAGAAAAGGAAAAATATTAGAGAAGTATAAAGAAAAGAAAAAAAAGTTTATGAAAGAAAAAAGAAAAAGAAGAAAAATTTACAAAAGAATTCCTCAATGAAAAAAGAAAGAAAGAAAAGAAAGGAAAATCATTTAAGAAAGAAAGGAAGAAATCTAAAACCAAAGAAAGAAAGAAAGAAAAAAAGAAATGAAAATTTTTTACATGAAAGAAAGAAAGAAAGAAAAAAAAGAAAGAGAGAAAGAAAAGAAAAAAAATAAAGAATTGTTTTTCAAGAAAATAAAATAAAATGAAGAAAAAAAGAAAGAAAGAACCAGAATGAAAGAAAAGGCAGGAATTTCTTTTCAAAAAAGAAATGTGAAGAAAAAAGAAAGAAAGGAATGAAAAAGAAAGAATAAAGGTTTCTTTCAAGACCCTCATCTTTCTTTTTTTCTTCAAAGAAGAAAGAAAGAAATGTTTTAAGAAAGAAAAATAAGAAAAAAGAAAGAAAGAAAAGAAAGAAAGAAAGAAAGAAAGAAAGAATTTTTTTTTAAGAAAAGGAAGAAAGAAAGAAAAAAGAAAGAAAGAAAGGAAGAAAGAAAGAAGAAAAAGGATGAAAAATTGTTCAGATGAAAAAAGAAAGATGAAAGAAAAAATGAAAAAGAAAGAAAGAAAGAAAGGAAGGAAAAAGAAAATAAAAGAAAAACTTCAAGAAAAAAAGAAAGAAATTCATTTCAAGACCACCAAATCAAGAAAGAGGTATTTTTTTTTTTAGAAATTTTATTTATCTTTTTTTTAAAAAAGAAGCAATCTTTTTCCTTCTTTAAGAAGTTTTTTTTTTTTTTTTTAAAAGAAAGAAGAAAGAAAGTTTATTTTTTTTAAAATTTTTTCATTTTTATTTAAATTTATTTTATTTCTTGGGAATCTTTTTTAAAAGATGAAATCTTTTTCTTTTTCTTTTCTTTTTTCATTATTAAATCTTATTATTATTATTAATTAAAAAAAATTTTTCTTCATCATTTTTCTTTTTTTTTTTTTTAAAAATTTATTTTTCATTTTATATTATTAATTTTTATTATTATTATCATTTTATTATGATTTTCTTCTTCTTTTTTCTTATCATTTTTTTTTCATTTTGTTTTTTTTCTTTTTCATTAAGAAATATTTTAAAAAAATTATTATTATAATTTCCTTATTTTTTCATCATTTCTTTTTTTTTCTTTCTTTTTTTTCTTTTCTTTTCCCTTTTTTTTTTTCTTTTCTTTCTTCTTCCTTATTTTATTTCTCAACTTTCATTATTTTTAAAATTTTTTAATTTTCTTTTCTTCTTTTCTTTACGTTCTTCTTCTTTTTTCTTCTTCTTTCTTTCTTTCTTTTTTTTTTCTTTCTTTTTTTTTTTCTTCTTTCTTTCTTTTTAAATTTTATTAAAAATTTTTTATTAAGAATAATTTCTTTTTATTTTTCTTTTTTTTAAAATTCTTCTTCTTTCTTTTTTAATTTTTCTTTTCTTTTTCAAAATATTTTTCAACAAGAATTTTTCAAAAATGTGAATTATTTTTTGCTTTTTAAATTTTTTATTATTTAAAAAGAATTTTCTATTTAAAAAACCTTATTTTCAATTTTTTCTTCTTCTAAAATGAAATTCTCATTCTCATTTTTTTCTTCTTCTTTTTTGTTTTTTTTTTTATAAATTTTGATTCAATTAAAAATTATTCATTATTATTAATTTCTTTTTGTTTTTCTTCATTTTCATTTTTTTCTTTTTTTATTCAATATAAAAAATAACGAAAGGTTTAATTATTATTTTCTTACTTTATACCTTCTTCTTTCTTCTTAATCTTTAAATCTTTTTTCTTCAGAGTTATATTCTTTTATTATTTTAATAAATTTATTTTTTTTAATTATTTCATCATTTCTTCATTTTTATTTTTTTCATTCATCTTATTCTTTTTTCTTTTTTCTTCTTCTTTCACCTGCAGGAAATTTTAAATTTATTATTATTATTATTTTATCATCATTTTTAAATCTTCGGTTTTTGCTTTTTTCATTTTATTTTTTTTTTTTCTTTTTTTCTTTTTTTTCAAAAATCTTTTTTTATTTTTTCTTCTTTATTGTTCTTTTCATTCTTTCTTCTTCTTCTTCTTCTTCAAGGATGAACTAAATATTAAAACTTTTATTATTTTTTTTAAAATATTTCATTTTTTTTCAATGTTTAATCTGAGCAAAAAATCAAATTTAGAGTTTCCTCTTTTCTAATGCATTTGTATATTTTAGAAGAAATTATACATATAAAAAATCATAGAGGATCATTTATGATTCCAATCAAATTTTTTTAATTCCTTTTTTATTGATATTTTTATAAGCTTTTTTGTTAATTCACTTTTATAAATGTTTCATTTGCTTATGATTTTTTTTTATTCTTTTCGCCATCTCCCTTCAATTTTTTGTATTCTAGAATGGATGATTGGCCATTTTTTATCAATTTAAAATTAAATTTTTCAGCTGAGAGAATAAATTTTTCTCATTGCATTCATCTGATTTTTAAAATGTGAATTTGGAAATTTTAAATTTATGATCAACCTTCCAAACAAGATAAATAATGAAATAAAATTGGGCCTTGTTTTCACTATTGAGAAATTTCACCATTTATTTATTTTTTAAAAAATGTTTTGAAATCCCTATTTTAAAAATGAAAGTAAAAAAAAAAAAAAATATATGATTTAATATTTGGTTTCCATTGAAACATCTTTGAAACTTATCTTTTTTTGAGACCATTTACTGAGGAATCAGACAGAACCATCAATTTTTTTTGGGTCAAGAGACAAAAAAAAAGAACTAAAGAAATGAATAAAAACGAAAATAAAATGAGATTTCATCATTTTTCAATAATTAAACATAGATAGATTTTAGATAGATATGAATAAATTTTTATAGATGATCTACCGTTTAGATAAATAGGTAGATAATCCTATTTTAAAATAGAAAATAGAAGATATTTTAAAGATCTTAAAAAATGAGAAATAGATAAATAGAAAGATATTTTCAAAAAAATATAGATATATATTTTATTTCTTAGGTTTAAATTCTTGTATAAATCATAATTAGGAATAGAAAATAGGTAGATTTTAACAGAACAAAGATAGATAAATAGATATGAATAGGTTCAATAGATAGATAGATAAATTTAGATATTCAATTATTTTACAATGTTAGGGCATTTGTTTGTCTGAATTCTGTATATTTAAATAAAAGATGTTAAATTCATCAAATTTACTTAAAATTGCAGGCTGAACTGAACCAGTTGTCATGAAAAATTTAGACAGGAGATAGTTCCCATTAATTCTTTTAAAAAATGGATCTTAGTTTCTCTTTTAATTACATTGAATGACCTTCTTGATGATTTATATCAATTTCTTGAATATTCAGTATTTTTTTTTAATGGTCAAACAAATTTATTGAGTGATTGTTAAAATTGATACAGAAAATAAAAGTGATGTAAAAAAAACCTTGATTACTTTAGATGAATTAAAATTAGGTACATCAGTGTAATTAATAATCTTTACAGATTTTGGTATTGCATTCAGCAGGAGAATTAGGTAATAGAGACCTAGGAATAAAGAATAGATAGATTCTTTTTTATCCATTGACAATGGTTCAAAAATTACTGGCACAAATGTTGTCCAAATATTTTTAAGATTTTTTATAGAAGAATTTTTTATATATTAAAGATCCAAATTCCTAATTTATATGATATACCATATCCATGTTTATACTTTTAAAAATGTTTGAGAAAAGTGGTTGCTCAAAGCTCAAATAAGTTTGATTTGTTTTTAGGTCACATAATCATCTTTTGGGTTCACTGAAAATTCTATTGATAATCAGGTTTACTATTGTTCTCATTTTTAAACAGTTTGATATTCTGGCCAAGAAGTTGTTGGAATAAACTCAAAACATTCGTCCTCTTATCATGATAAATTAAAAGGCCAATAAAGAAACTTGAACCAAGAGAAGATCAAAAAAAATTTATTCTGGCATTGGTATCAAATCCATTCCAGATTTAATAAATTTTGAAATTATATTTTGAAACACTGTAATATCTTCTATTGAATGCAAGATAGATAATGTCGAATACTTTTGAAAAAATCCAAATTCCAGCCAAGGCAGAAAAAACCATCTTTGAAATGAGAGATGGATTCAATTTTTATTTTTTAAGAGTTTCTCATTTGAAACTTTCTTCCAAAACCTTTTTGAAATTTCTCATACAGGATATGGAGCTTCATTGGCTTTTCTTTGACTTCAAAAATGTTCATCACAATTAATGCAGAAGTTAATCTCATATGATCATTTATTGTTAAACTTGAGTTTTCCTTTTTGTTTAGATGAAAACCAATAATTCTTCCCATTCTTCTCCTTTATGGAAAATGTTTAGAAACTGGTTCAACAAAAATGGCTTTAGACAGGAAAAAATTTAAATTTTCCTTCATCCATGAACATGCTGGTTAAAGAATTTTTTATTTATTTCTTTAGTTTAACAAAAAGCAACTAAACATGAAAGAATTTATGGACATCATGAAAAGAATTTTGAATCACAGGTTCCCTATCATGATGTAAGAAAAGTTGAAAAACCACTTGGGAGAATGATTGAACCTTTATGAACTGTATAAATAACTGCTCCAAAATATTTCCAACCTTCATATTTCAAACTTCAATTCAATTAACATTTGAATTAACAATTTGCCAGATCCATACTCTTTGCCAGTTAAAACAGTGAAAAAAATTTTAATAAAATGAACATTTCCCAAAGCCATTCAGAAGAAGGCCTCCATTTTGGCCTACATGAAGATTTCAAAAAAAGAAAACATTGTTATAAATAAAAATAAAAATTTGATAAAACCAGCAATTAAATTTGGAAAATTTTATTGAACTTTTTTCAAATAAATTCTTACTGAAGAAGATTTTAGATGGAAAATAACAAAGGTGAGAATATTTGATGTAATCTAATTCTGTAAATTCATGTATAATGAAATATTTAATCTCATTTTAAACCAGTATGAAGGATTTTTAGGATGGGATTTACCATGATCAAAATGCATTTTTAATGTGAAATAGGACCAATAAATGAGTTTAAATATTATTAGAACTTGAAAATCGGATAAATATGGCGACAAAGATGAGGACAATAGTCCAAATAATTTGAGCGAATAAAGGGTTCATAATACCTCATCTCAGAAATATATACAGATTTTTGAAAACGTTTATAAATATGGCAACAAAGATGAGGACAATAGTCCGAATAATGTAAATAACATTACATAATACCTCATCTCAGAAATATAGACAGATACTGAAGGATCGGATAATAAATGTGGTTTCAAAGATGAGGACAATAGTCCGAAATAATGTAAATAATAGTAACATAATACCTCATCTCAGAAATATAGACAGATACTGAAGGATCGGATAAATATGGCAACAAAGATGAGGACAATAGTCCGAATAATGTAAATAGTGTACATAATACCTCATCTCAGAAATATAGACAGATACTGAAGGATCGGATAAATATGGCAACAAAGATGAGGACAATAGTCCGAATAATGTAAATAGTGTACATAATACCTCATCTCAGAAATATAGACAGATACTGAAGGATCGGATAAATATGGCAACAAAGATGAGGACAATAGTCCGAATAATGTAAATAGTGTACATAATACCTCATCTCAGAAATATAGACAGATACTGAAGGATCGGATAAATATGGCAACAAAGATGAGGACAATAGTCCGAATAATGTAAATAGTGTACATAATACCTCATCTCAGAAATATAGACAGATACTGAAGGATCGGATAAATATGGCAACAAAGATGAGGACAATAGTCCGAATAATGTAAATAGTGTACATAATACCTCATCTCAGAAATATAGACAGATACTGAAGGATCGGATAAATATGGCAACAAACATGAGGACAATAGTCCGAATAATGTAAATAGTGTACATAATACCTCATCTCAGAAATATAGACAGATACTGGAGGATCGGATAAATATGGCAACAAACATGAGGACAATAGTCCGAATAATGTAAATAATGTACATAATACCTCATCTCCGAAATATAGACAGATACTGAAGGATCGGATAAATATGGCAAAAAAGATGAGGACAATAGTCCGAATAATGTAAATAGTGTACATAATACCTCATCTCAGAAATATAGACAGATACTGAAGGATCGGATAAATATATGACAAAGATGAGGACAATAGTCCGAATAATGTAAATAATGTACATAATACCTCATCTCAAAATATAGACAGATACTGAAGGATCGGATAAATATGGCAACAAAGATGAGGACAATAGTCCGAATAATGTAAATAGTGTATATAATACCTCATCTCAGAAATATAGACAGATACTGAAGGATCGGATAAATATGGCAACAAAGATGAGGACAATAGTCCGAATAATGTAAATAGTGTACATAATACCTCATCTCAGAAATATAGACAGATACTGAAGGATCGGATAAATATGGCAACAAAGATGAGGACAATAGTCCGAATAATGTAAATAGTGTACATAATACCTCATCTCAGAAATATAGACAGATACTGAAGGATCGGAGAAATATGGCAACAAAGATGAGGACAATAGTCCCAATAATGTAAATAGTGTAAATAATACCTCATCACAGAAATATAGACAGATACTGAAGGATCGGATGAATATGGCAACAAAGATGAGGACAATAGTCCGAATAATGTAAATAGTGTACATAATACCTCATCTCAGAAATATAGACAGATACTGAAGGATCGGATAAATATGGCAACAAAGATGAGGACAATAGTCCGAATAATGTAAATAGTGTACATAATACCTCATCTCAGAAATATAGACAGATACTGAAGGATCGGATAAATATGGCAACAAAGATGAGGACAATAGTCCGAATAATGTAAATAATGTACATAATACCTCATCTCAGAAATATAGACAGATACTGAAGGATCGGATAAATATGGTAACAAAGATGAGGACAATAGTCCGAATAATGTAAATGTTGTACATAATACCTCATCTCAGAAAGATAGACAGATACTGAAGGATTGGATAAATATAGCAACAAAGATGAGAACAATAGTTCGAATAATGTAATTAGTGTACATAATACCTCATCTCAGACAGATACTGAAGGATCGGTTAATAAATATGGCAACAAAGATGAGGACAATAGTCCAAATAACGTAAATAGTGTACATAATACCTCATCTCAGAAATATAGACAGATACTGAAGGATCCGTTAATAAATATGGCAACAAAGATGAGGACAATAGTCCAAATAATGTAAATAATGTACATAATACCTCATCTCAGAAATGTAGACAGATACTGAAGGATCGGATAAATATGGCAACAAAGATGAGGACAATAGTCCGAATAATGTAAATAATGTACATAATACCTCATCTCAAAAATATAGACAGATACTGAAGGATCGGATAAATAATGGCAACAAAGATGAGGACAATAGTCCGAATAATGTAAATAGTGTACATAATACCTCATTTCAAAATATAGACAGATACTGAAGGATCGGATAAATATGGCAACAAAGATGAGGACAATAGTCTTTATAATGTAAATAAAATTACATAATATATACCTCATCTCAGAAATATAGACAGATACTGAAGGATCGGATAAATATGGCAACAAAGATGAGGACAATAAATGAATAATGTAAATAGTGTACATAATAATTCATCTCAGAAATATAGACAGATACTGAAGGATGGGATAAATATGGCAAAAAGATGAGGACAATAGTCTTAATGACTAAATCTTGTACAAAATACCTCATCTCAGAAATATAGACAGATACTATAGGATTTTTTAAATATGGCGACAAAGATGAGGACAATAGTCCGAATAATGTAAATAATTTTTATATAATACTCCATCTCAGAAATATAGACAGATACTGAAGGATGGGATAAATATGGCAACAAAGATGAGGACAAAATTCCGAATAATGTAAATAGTGTATTTCAATAATGGATCCCAGAAATATAGACAGATATTGAAGGATCAGATTAATATGGCAATGAAGATGAGGACAATAGTCCAGAATAATGTAAATAGTGATTAATAATTTCATTTCATTAATATAGACAGATACTGAAGGATTTAATAAATATGGCAACAAAGATGAGGACAATAGTCCAATAATGTAAATATACGTATATACTCTTTTCTCAGAAATATAGACAGATACTGAAGGATGGATTTGATATGGATTTTAAAGATGAGGACAATAGTCCAATAATGAGGAGTGTACATATCTATATATATCTAAACTAATTTTAGATACTGAAGGATTTTTTAAATATGGCAATAAGATGGATATTAGTCTGAATAATGTAAATAGTGTATGTTTTAATTTTCTCAATATGAAATAATGGTATCTATTTTTCTAAACATCAAGCCAAATTTGAAACCCTTTTAATTATTTTATCTTTTGGCTGATTTTTGAGTTTCAAATCATGTCAAATGCTTCATAACACTGCTGAAGAAGCCAAAATATCACAGCCTTCTGACAGATTGAACAACTTATTCTTTCAAAATACTTTTTAAATTTATCCCAAATTATGGCAAAAACCCCAAAAAATATTCACTGTTCTTACATTCAAGAGGGGAGATGAAACTTAATCTTTATTTTTTTTTTTTCATTTTTTTGGTAGGTATGAAAATGCCATTGCCAGGGTCCATTCTTATGGTGCTAATTTCCATGCCTCTTTAAAGATGTTTGGACAATTACATTTTTAGCATTTTATCATTCCAAAATATTTTTTTCCAGAACTCGTTTATTCCAGTCATTGTCTACAACTGACCTTTTCTGGATCTTATTCCTATTAAACTGGTCAATCACCAGAGGGATTGAAATCTTTTTTTTCGTTAAAGAATATACGTGACCTCAGTTGGTTCTTGAGTCCACCTGTGCAATATCATAAAAATAAACTTTTGAGGTAGCTCTTTAGTTGTCTAGCATAATGAAATTATTATAAAATGATATCTGAGACTGTCGCGTTTTCAAATTAAATGTTTTTTTTTCTTCTATGTTTTTAGAGATTGATAAGATCATTACTTTTGAATCCTTTAGTTGGTCTTACAAAGCCTTAACTCTCATGAATTGAGCTTCTTTTCAGTCTGAATAATAAATATATTCTCTATCTTTACCATTTTGAATCTGTCATTCATTTTAATCAATTTCTTCTTTCCAATACCTAAATAGTTGATACACCATGTCAGAAAATCTTCTAGAAACTTGATGCAAAATCTGCATCCAATAAATGATCTGTTCCCTAATGTGGTTGGTAAATATTAACGTTTCCTTTATTCGAATGATTTTAAAAATTTTCTCTGATTGCCATTAAGACTAAATTTCTTCATTTTGTGCAAAATTTTTCCAGGGTTAATGGTTAATCAGCAATGGGAAATGAAAACTGTGGTTGGTAATCCAGATTTTACATCCCATTTTAAAAACTCCAATCTATTTTTGATAGATATATATATATTTTGTATGCATTATATGATATGTAAACCTTTATAGGGCTGTTGAATTTAGATTTCTAATTCAAAATAGATGATCAATTCCATGTTGTTTTCAATGAATCGTTCAGGTGGGTGATAAATTCCCCTCCCTATATAATACATGACAATCAATAGAAGGCTTTTTTTTTATTGTTGTTTCTCCTCATATTGATTTTATTCCTTTCTTCCCAGGGTTGATTCAATATTTTGGTGGGAGATATCTTATATAAGGTATAAATAGATACATATATATTATATGTATATTATATATATATATAATAGATAGATAGATAGATAGATATATAGATTATTATTAATGAAGTAATAGATAGATAGATAGATAGAAAAGATGAATAGATAGATAATGATATCCAGAGATATTAGATAGATAGATAGATAGATAGATAGATAGATGGATAATAGATAGATAGATAGATAGATGAATATGAATAGAATGAGATAGATATATAGATAGATAGATAGATAGATAGATAGATAGATAATTAATGTAGATAGATGAATAGATATAATGATAGAATGAGATAGATAATAAATATGATAGATAGATATGAATGGATAGATAGATAAATAGATAGATAGATAGATAAATAAATAGATAGATAGATATATATATAATGAGATAGATAATGAATCATAGATAGATGATATGATAGATAGATAGATGAATAGATAGATAGATAGATAGATAGATGAATAGATTGATTTTTAGATAGATAGATATTTAAATAATGAATTGAAATAGATATGAATAGAATTATGTAGAATGAACAGAATGAATATATATATGTAGATATATATATATATATATATAGATATATATATTATAATAGATAGATAGATAAAACATAATTTCTTAGATGAATGAGATAGATAGATAATGAGCTTCTATAAATAGATAGATAATTTTAGATAGATAGATAGATAGATAGATAGATAGATAGATGAATAGATAGATAGATAATAGAAAAGATATTTATATTTATATGATTTTAATATTTTTTTTCAATGAAAAAATAGATTATACAAATAGGCAATGATATATTCAAAATAGATAATTCTACTATTCTTTTATGATTTGTTTTTAGATGCCAAATCAAAAATCGAACTCAATAAAATTTCTTTAAAATGATATGACTCTTTTTTAAACAATGTATGTTCAATTGAAAATTTTTAAAGGTTTTGTTTAAAAAGGGAATAATTTGATTCTAATATAAAATAAATTGTTTTCATTTAAATGAAAATGAATAATATGCAAAGCTTTTTCAAAAATTTCAAGGAATTTTTCTCTAAATTTTAGTTCAAATTCTTAAAGAAGTCATATTTTAATTATTTTTCTTTTCTCTTTTTTTCTTCTTTCATTCTTTCTCTATTTTTTTTTTTTTTTCCTAAATATAGAAAGTGAAAAATCTTCTGTGAAGGTCATTGTAAATTAGGAATTTAATTTTGGAAGGATCTCACAGATTTTAGATTCAGCTTTCCGATAAAAAAGCAAAAATAGGAATTTTTCAATTCCATAGTTTATAAATTTCTGAATTTTTCTTCAAAGGAAAATGTCATGCATTTAAATTTTAGAAAGTTTTTTTTTTTTTTTCATTTTTATTTCTTTTCATAACTCTTTAAAATTGATATTTATATTTTTTTTTTTTAACATATTATCTCAACGTTTTCCTGAGACGTAGCAGCTCCTTCCAATTTAACAAAGAGATGATTAGGAGACACTAATTGACAAAAGCAAAAACTTTCCATCTAAATTGTACACTCAAAGAAGGTCAGGGGAAAGACAGACCAAGATTCTATTGACTGTTTCAAGTTTTGATGAACTTTCTTATTCAAATGAATCCAATCTTTCCACATATGGTTTTTTAATGCATCTTTAAGATGATTGAAATTGGATTGAAATCTGAAATTCTAGAACAAAAAGTTAAAATAAAAATTATTGTTTCATTATCTTCCTTTTCTTGGAATTATTATGACTCTTCACAAAATGGTAAATGGGTCTCTTCCATTGTTTTGTACATTTAACATGTTTTGGAAAATGGTTTGGATAATTCATATATTTTTCTACAAATTCTAGTACAAAAATTTTTCAATATTTCTGAATAACTTTTGGAATGATAATGGATTCCTCAAATTTTTAGAATTCTCTTTCATAATTTGTATTCCTTAAGATGGTTGGAGATTGTTTTGATTTTGAAATGTAATGGTAAGGAATAAAAGGATGTACAAAATAAATTTTTTAAAATAAATCTTAAGAACTCCATTCATGATTTCTCTCTATCTTCTCAAAATTATAGAAGGTCTATTTCATAATTTGTAAAATTTCTTTATGGTTAGAGAATGGTTTGAATGAAATGTAGTGGTCAGAACAAAAGCAATACAAAAGAATGAAAAAAATAGTCTGAAGAACTCTTGAAATATATTGATTTATCTCAAAATTATAGAAAGTCTCTTTATACATTTATTTATTTTAGATATTTGGAGATTGGTTTTGCTAGATAATGTAATTGTCATTATATAAAAAAGTCAAAAAATGTTTTATATAATTTAAGAACTCTTTCGAATGAAATGGATCTTTTTCAAAATGGTATCTCATAATTTTCCCTGTATATTTGAAGATGAAATGATAATGGTTTGACTTAAATATAGATACAATAAAAGCAACACAAAGAAACAGATTTTTTTAACTATTAAATTTTATATTGCTATTTAATAACATATATAATTTTATAAAATGTTCCGTATGTATAATATATATTTTAAATAATAAAAAATCTTATTCTAATCAAGTTCATACTTTAAAGATAATTTTTTATTTTGTGATTTAAGAAAATTGATTGCATCAGTTCAAAAAATATGACCGGAAATAATTTTACCTTTTCAAATTTTGAAACAGATTTCTATACCATAACCATATATATTTCAATTCCTTTTCAGAAGGATTTCAATAAAAATTTGTTCATTTTAAAACAAATGTTTTGGGGCAGAAAATATTTTTTTTGTATGTATTATATATAATATATATTCTTTAAAATTTTTAATGAGATATGCCCAATAATCTGAAATGTCAACATATGCACAAGAGGGATATCGTTTTCTGTAATAAACTGAGGCCAGCGTTTGATTTTTGTATTGAAATTATTTTTTTTTTTGATGTCCCATTCGTTCAATTTCTTGTTTTCTTGTTTAAAATTAAACATCACATCTCGTCCATAGTGGGGGGGAATTTTTTATATAACCTGTCAAGAAAAAATATTTTCAAAATTAAAAAGCAACATTTTCATTTACTTTTTTTTTTTGTTTCATAAATTATTTCACGTAATTTTCATTGTCATACCCAGTTCCAATGAAAGAATTTGCAAAATCATATATTGATTTTATAAAGAATATATATAAGATTTTCTTTTCAGACCAAATCATATTCTCCTATTTTTATTTTTGCCAAAACGAAGAAATACTGACAGTTTCAAGGAATCATATGGTCCATCAGATTCTTAAAGACTGAACTCAAACGATTTTTTTCTATAACAAAAAATCAAGAAACATTAAATTTTAGCCAGTTCAAAAAGGCCCATAAAGAATATTTTTAGGGGTATTTTAATATGCATATTCTTTACATCATCCTGTTAAGAGAGGGCTCCATTGAGCCTTGAAAATGGATGCTATTGATTCAAAGTATTTATTCCTATCAGGTCAGTGGAATAAAGCATGAGACTAAGAAGGATTTAAGGATATCATTCAATAACTTAAACAAGGAGACCATCCTTTAAGATATTTGTCAGATTCATTCATTCTTCATCTGGAGGCCATGATTATATAAATGGCGATTTTATTTTTGAACATATTTATTTTTTATATTTCAAGAGCTTTTTTCAATAATTTTAGTAAATATATCTGTTAAAATGAGATGTCAGTGTTATTTTCTATTTTTGTGTAATTTAGATGATAATTTATCCATTGCATTAATCTCCTATCACTAAAGTTTCTCTACATATATATATATATATAAATATATATTATATATATATATATATAATTTCTCTGTCCTTGACATTGAGTTCTTCCTGGATCCTTCCTCTTGGAAAATTTTTTTTTTTTTCCCCATACATGTATATACATAGATTTTTTTTTAATATATTTTCATATGTATGTATATTTTCCACTAATATCAATATATATATATATATATATATATATATATATATATAAATATATATATATATATATATATGCCTAATGAACCATTGCAAATATTTGTAGGAGATTCTGAAATCATTTAGAACTTTGGTTGAACAAATGGTGATTTTATATGGATAAATTTAAAAATTTAATATTTGAAGATATTTAATGTAATTTTGGTAAATATATCTGTTAAAATGAAATGTCAGTGTTATTTTCATTTTTGAAAAATTTAGAAACAATTTATCCATCGCATCCCTAAGATATATATATATATATATATATATATATATATATATATATATATATATATTTATTTTTACCATTAGAAGATTTGGAGGAAATTCTGGAAAAATCTATTTATCTATTGCAATAATCAGTATTTATCAAAGTCTGTTTTTTTTCTCTCTATTTCTCTTCATAATATTAAAATATTTCTATTTTTCTATCTATCTATCTATCTATCTATCTATCTATCTATCTATCTATTTTCATGGCTTTTGGTAAAATTGGCTTTTTAAGACCCTATGTGTGATTTTGATTTTAAATTCAATCCGCATTTAACTTTATTAACTGGTTTAATTTTCTATAACTACATCACCCATTTTATTTGATTATTATCTCCTTAACAAAGTTATAGTGTGAGATCAACAAAAAAAAAATTAAATCAAAAATGAACTGTATTAATCATTATTATGTTATAATTCACTAACTTAAACAATCTGAGACCGTTTTTTGAGATTCACAATATTCTGAAAGCATCTGTAGAATTTGGTCAAAAAAAATGGTTTTATCTTATTTAAATATTAATTAACTATTTAGTATTTCAAAAATATTTTTTGTGTAATTTTGGTAAATATATATCTGTTAAAATTTTTTGATATATATGTTATTTTCATTTTGTTAATTTTTGAAAAAAATTTATCAAAATTCATATATAATAATATAATAATAATGGCTGGCATTAATAATGGCATTAATCCTGATATCTGACCACTGATTCTAGACTGTAAAAATATGATTATTATGTTTTTTATCATGACGAAAAAGTAAGATTATAGATATCTTGGTGTTTGGAGTGATCACTAGTGATGACGACATTACTCCTCCATTCATCTTCCCACAGACTCAACACAGAGGCCTACATCAAGTGCCATGAGGATGGAGTTCTGTCCTGAGTCAAGATATAAAAATATACATCTATACAACCAACAAGTCTGCACCATGCCACACAACAAGATGAACCTAGTCATGGCTGTCAGACATAATTTCTGAAAGATATTTTCTCCTTAAATCCTCCACCTCATGCCCCAAACTGCAACCACCCAGGATTATTATATATGAAAAATGCAGTTAAAAAAGATGAGAACAACAAAACTTCCTTGTGACATAAAGATGAAATTATGAAGGCAAGGATTATGGAAGCATTCACCAACTTAAAAAGGAGATGCAGAAGATTCAGAGAAGTCGTCTTAAATGGCTTTTATGAAGCCAATGACGTTTTTATTGAATAAATATTTTGTATGTAATTTTGGTTCTAAGTATTATGTTAAAATGTGATAGTGTTATTTTCATTTTTTGAATTTATCCATGAAAAACTTTATATAATTTTTCTTTTATATTTTCAAGAATAATTTTTATCTTAACGAATTCATATTCAGTGAGAAACAAAAATTTCATAAAATATTTCAAATTAGAAAAGCAACCTTTTCAAACATCAAAAAAAATATATTGTTCTACCCAAACATTTATAAGAACGATAATTGAAAAATCTTTATCTAAACACAAATGAAATTTTGTTACCAACTTAAAAAAAAAATGAAAGACTTAATTAATATGAAACAAAATAATAAGCTAAAACATAAAAGAGAATTTATTTTATTACCCAACAGAAAATGCTAAAATATTTAGAAAGAGAAATACAAATGTTTAAATAAAAGATTCTATGAACACAAAAGGGATTTTTTTTCAAACGATATATTAAATATATTATTGATCACCATAACGAGGCTGGTCATTTGAAATTTGATTTTAAAAATTTAACTATAAAAATTCACTGAGACGAAATTTTTCAAATTCAAAAAGAAATTTTTATTGGCTCCCCTAATGTTTCACCGTTCTTGGTCAATCTTCTTTATTTATTTTATAACAAAAGTGAAATTAAATACATAAATAAAAATGAATCTAAATAAAATTCAAAATTCCCAGCCATTCTCGTTTGTGTGCATGCATAGTCACAAAACGTAAACAGTTTAATTGATATAAATCCTTTTTAAAAAGTAAACACGCGACATGAAAATAAAAAGCACTTTGTCATATTTTAATTTCTTGATATATATATAAATAATTATATATATATATATATATATATATATATATATATATATATATATATATATAATTTTATATATATATATATATATAATTATTTATATATAAATGTAATTTTATATTTTTAAAATAAGTAAAAAAATGAAAAAGTCCTTTAAAAGGGCTTTGTGGTGAAATAATTTATTACATGGAACCTTAAAAGTGGTCTGTTTTTATTTAAATTATTTGCTCTGGATTTATTTTGAGCTCTCTGGATTTTATCCTCCTTAGGTTTACCCATAAAGATTCCCTGAATTTTTCCATTATAAATTATATATATATATATATATATATATATATATAATTTATATAAACCATTTCTGGATATTATAATATCAAATATTAAAACTGATCCACAAAGAGACCTCAATGTAAGAGAAATTAAAACAGAGCATATATATTACACAACAAAAAATCTAAAATTACATCAAGTGCATATAGCCTGTTTCACTGTAACAGGACTGGCTAAAATTTAGACTTTGAAAATGTTACTCTAATTAAAAGATGAAAAAATTTAACTAACATAAAAAAAAATTAACTAAAAACTGAAAATATCTTTTACTATATGAATGAAGGAATAAAATTGAGTAACATTTAAAAACCTGAACAATATCTTTTACTATATGAATGAAGTAATAAAATTGACTTTTATAGACAGTTATTAAATTTTCAAGCAAGGTGATTGTTCTCTTTAAGAAAGAACATCTAAATAAGAACAGAAAATGGCAAGAAATTTCCTGCCAAATTTTTAGTTTGAACAACATATCTAAGATTTTTATTTTTGTTCTGTTTTAAGAAACCAAATTTCTATTCTTTGCTTTTATTTCAATTAACAAACCCAAAAGATTCATGCTAAAATTGAATAAAATGTATCAAATTTTTGGTGGTTTTTTAAAGACAGCCTGTAGCATTAAAAGATAATGATTTTATTTACAATCTTTTTTGGAAAGAATGTTATTTATTCATTTATAAAGATATGAATCATCTCTCCTTCCAAAATTAAGCTATGTATTAAATAGAATTGTTTTCAGAAACAATTTATAATATGGATGGCCATCTGTATAGGACAAAATCATATGTAACCCTTGTAAATGAACAATATCTTTTTACTATATTTAAAAGTAATAAAATTTGCTAACATATAAAAAATTAACTATAAATTATTTTACTATATTTGAACTAAAAAAATCCTAACGTATTAATTTTTAACCATTTCTTGTTTTTCATGAGCAGTTAATAAATTTTCAACGAAGGAATTGTTTAATTTAAGAAGAACATCCATTTTGGATTTAAAAATGCCAAGAAATTTTGCCAGAGTTCTTTGTCAAAAGAGAACATTTAAAATTTGTATTTTTGTTCCGTTTTAAGCGACCAAATTTCTATCCTTTGCTTTTATTTCAAATAACAGTAACAAAAATTCAATCAATTGAATAAATTGTATCAAATTTCCTGTTTTTTTTTTTTTTTTTTTGGTGGGGCACATTGTACATCAAATCATTACAAAATTTGTATCTAAACGTAAACAGGAACAAACCTATTGATGATGAAGAAATCTATAAAAAAATTAAGCAATAATAAAGTATTACTCGATATTAATGTTGATCTTTTGAAAATAGCTTACCTTCTTCTTAAATTCAAATAACAAGTTTCTCAGTTTCATGAAGGAAGACTAGAATCAAAACACATCTCAATAAAATTTTTTATCATACATTAATGCATTGTTGAAACAGAAAAATTGAACCTCAAGACCCTGATATAAAATAGAGAGGTATTTTCAACTTTTTTCATTATGATGAATGTTCTAATGAACATGAAATTTTTTGAAAGTCAACTTTTCATGATGGTGTTTGGTTTTCATTCTGGTAAGGATTTTGGATGACATATATTTAGGGTTTTTCTTGTGTAAATTGACAAATATTTAATATCAATTGTTTGTACTTCTTTTTTAAAACTACTAGCAGATACTTCTGAAGAGGACAACAGAAAAAAGGATACCTACAAAAAAATTTTTCTTGATGGCAAAAAAAAATAACAGAAGGGAAAATTGGTACCAAACAATTAACATAGAAAATAAGTTTCTTATTTAATTCTTTGAAAAACCAACATCTTTGGAAAATTAAAAATTAAGTTAATGAAGCCAAACAGCATAGACAAATGTGTTAAAATGTGGAAGAAAGTGAAAAGTTAATATTCAGTAATCAAAACACACACAGAAAAAAAATATCATCTCATCTCAAAAATGTCCAATAAATCAAAAAACCCTGACCAGACTAAACTTAATTGGCGGCAGACATAAAAAAAAATACCAATATTCTTCCAACCATTACAAATCCTGTCCCAAGCATAAAACAATAACAAAACCTAGTGATGAGGAAATTAAGAAAGCTATTAAAAAAATAAAGAAATAATAAAGTATTACTCGACATTGAGGCTAAACATTTGAAAATAAAATTTTGTTCTCCTTTAATTCAAATAAGTTTCTCATATTTCATGAATTAAAACTAGAATCATAAACAAATCCAAGGTTTTATATATTTTTATCATGCATTAATGCATTGTTAAAACAAAATTTAGAATCAAGACCCTCATAAATAGGTAAATCAACTGAAACCATCATGGTGAATCATCTTATGAACATTTTATTAACTAGGCTTAAAAATCAACTTTTCATGACCCAAGAAATGATTTTCGTTCTGGTAAGGGATGCAATGATGACATATGCAGGGTAATTTGGAAATTGTCATATACAATATTTTATAAAAAAATGGACATGAAAAATATAAAAAAAATGGAAGAGGAAAAGAAAAGGAAAATACCAAACTGCTCCGATGAATAAATTCGCTGGTTCCCAGACTTTATGAATTTTAAGCGTTCTACTAATAAATCTTGCTCACATCCATTCGCTGTTGACACTTCGTTAATATAGCCGTCTCTTCTACTCCAATAACTTCATGTCTCACACCTTCGCCTGTGGAACTCCCTCTTTTTTTCCTGAAATCAAAACAGATAGCTATAATCTTCAACTATTCAAATTTAATGTCAATCGATATCTCCAGATGCCTTGATCTAACCCTATCCTTTTCTTCATCCTTTCCTCTATCAATTGTATTTGCTCTCATTTAAACTCTCTGTAAAATTCCCTAATGCTAGTTTGCATCCTGCCTTGCTTTAAAATAATATGCTTAAAAAAAAAATTAACAAAAAAAATTAAAAAAAAATGTTGTTAATTCTTTTGAAAATGACTTATTGTCTCCAGAAATCTGGAAATTAAAGATATAAACAACAATGTGCTAAAAAAAGAGGAGAAAAGAAAAATGAAGAACTACGATAATATCACTGAATCAAAAAAGAGCTCAGAAGAAATGTCCTGGTCTCAAAAAACACTTTGAACGACATTTCAACCCTAACCACAATAAAGTAAATAGATATAGAACATGTACCAAAACAGAAAGTTAGACCTCAAGACTCTCACACGTACAGAGGTACTCAAATTGGAACGATCATGGTGAATGTTCTAATAGGCTCTCATGATTTTATGAAAGTCAACTACTTACAACTCTTGTTTTCAATCTGGTAAATGATTTCATGATGGCATATAACATGTGTATCAGCAAAATTGTCCAAATCGTGTAACAGCAAAATTGTCCAATTGTTAGATTAAGCTCTGAACTGCTGTATCTTAGAAATGAATAAATATATCTTACTGGAATCCTCTGAGGTTTTTGTAACAGTATTAGACTGTACTCCAGATTCAAATGGGTCAAATTCATCTACTATATCCCAAGTGAGGGTGAACTGCAAACATCGAATCATTGAGGAATGAGAGCTAGAAATTCTTTCTATACCTGGGGAAGATATTTTCCTGAAGGGAAATGATGCCATGTGCATGTCAGTTGCTCAGGGAGGCAGATTTAGGCTCAGCCTCAGCCAGGCCCCTTTGGCTTGAGTTAAGAAAGCAAACACTTTTTGGCTACTGTAAACAGACTTTAATTTACTGCCACTTTTGTCACTGTAAGGACATCTCTAAGTGGTCATCATTCTTTTAAAACAATTTTGACCAAAGGGAGATAATCGGCTTTTTTTAGCCTTACACCGTGTTACTTGAGGATTTTCAATAGCGGTAACAACTAAAATGACATGATCAAGATGTTGATGTTCCATACAACTTGAAACAAATGGTTATGGAAGAAACTCACATCAGTACTGGAAAGAGTGATAACAGCTACTGGACTCGAGAAACCTATTTTCATGAAAAATTGTTTTAAAAGAATGAGTTTATAAATTTCAACCAACAGTAACATTGAGTGCTCAGTAGTCAATGAATGCCAAATATTTCCTTATAAGGAAATGGCTAATATTACCGCTATCATTAACCTTCTGTAGAACCACATTTCATCTCAGGGGATGTTTTTGTTTCAATTTTCATTAAGACTTCTTTGATGTTTATATGTTTCATGCATGGAATTCTCATCATCCTTCTGTAGGTTGATTTCATTTGGATTCTCTTTCTTTTTCTTTTTCTTTCCATCACTTTTGTTCATAAATATCCCACACTGTGATACTAGAAGATCTGCCAGGAATGGTGAAATGTTGGAAGAGCCTTTCTATTTGTGTATATATATATATATATATATATATATATATATACTCGACTCTCCCATCAAATTCGATGTATGAGGGTCAAGCAAATCAGTTCCCAGGAAACTGACAGTCCGACAACAGCACATGAGATTTGATTATAATAGTGAAAGTTTTGTGCAGAACGAATCCACACTTTTTGAAGGGCCGAGTACAGAGACATGGTACACTATATACCACAGGGTCCCCAAGTAATCCTCCACAGGTTTTGAATTCAGAGTTGTTCTTCTCCTATACCAGTTGCCATCCAAGGCTATAGAACCCAATCTGTCCTGCTATTTACCCATAGCTGGAGGGAGAAGAAGAGGATTCACACCTTTCCCAAGGGTATTAGCATGTAAGTAAATGTAATGGATTCAACTGGAATTTGAACTCTTTCTCTCTGATTCCTCAATCCAAGCTATAGTCCTTTTACGCACACACACACACACACAACACACATTATATATATATATATATATATATATATATATATATTACACCATACTGATGATATACAAGCATCTGTCTTTGGATGACAATATATATGCTCCTGAAAAATTTATTTCAGTTGTTCTCTTTAAAATGTCATTGCATAAACAGTGACTATTATGGCTAATAATGCAAGACTCTTCAATCATAAAAGCAAATTGAGTTCTATCAAACTGTGTGTTTATTTAAAAATAAATATATAATTCATTTTTAAATTCCTGCTTGAATGACTTTTTAAACAATATCCGATATATACATATATATTCACATTTGAATACGACAGACAATAAATCTAGATTATTTTTTCATTTTTTTATACAATTTTCATGCGATCTAATAATTTTTTTTCTTTTCAGATGATAAATTATATAAAAATTTGTCCGAATGTTCTTTTTATCCGAGCGCTTTCGGCTATACATTTAGCCATTTTCAAGGATTAAATATTTTAACTGTTAAATAAAAATAGTTTGTTGTATGTATGTTTTTATAATATTTTCATTTTTTTATAAACACGGTCAAGATATTGTGTCCATGTTCAAAGAAATATTTATTAAAAATATTTTTTTTTTTTTTTTAATTTTTTTTTCCATTATTTTTATATTTTTTTGCATATTAGATGATGCTTCGCCTTTTATATTTTCATTTGTTCAATCAACAAGTATGTTACGAATAGTGTCCGGTATTCTCCATGAATATTTAAATGATTATCTATTTGAGCGCTATGGTCATAAGGTGTAAGAAGTTAGTTTGTTTGTTTTCATTTTTATAGTGGCCTAATCAATTATTTACGAATTTTTATTGGGCATAAAATATTCCAAAAAAAAAATTTAAATTAATAAAATAATATGTATATGTATATTTAATATATTGATATATATATATATATATATCAAAATGTAAATATAAATTTAAACCGTATTGTGCCCAATTAATTAATTTTATTTTTGGTTTTAAATTTATAAATGAACTAAAATATTTTGATTTGAATATGCGTGTTATGTTATGAATTTAAATCTTTTAATATTTTTATATACCATTTTTAAGGCTTGTTATATAATGAAATAAATATACTTTACCATATATTTAAATTTGCCGATTACGTAATATCAAATTAGAAAATCAGTTCATGAACCAATTTTTGATCAATATAAGATTTTTTATGAATTTTTTTTGAAGGATTTGTAATTTTAAATGTTATTAATTTCCATCATTTGTATATTTTTTTTCATTTTTAAGAAAATTGGATTTCATTCGTTTGAAAATTTTTTTCCATCAATTTCCATTTTTAAAATTTTACTTATTTCTGGAAAAACATTACTATTTGAAATACATTTTCGAAATGGTCTTATTTTAATTTCTTCAAGAGTTCAAGTTGAAAATTAACTGTCATATTTATTCTTAAACTTTTAAAATTTTTGTATGGCATTTATAAGGTTGTAATTTGAATAATGTTCTAAAAATAAAGAAAATAAATAAAATATATTTATATAAATATTTTTCTGTTCATATATTCATTTCATTTTTAATATATACTTTTTCAATTTTTAAATATTAATTTTTGCTGTCTTCATTGTTAACTTCATTTTGTATTATATTTTGAATATTCATTATTAAATATATCTTTGAAAATGTTTTGTAAATTTGGGCCTCATTTTTTTCTTTTTATTTATATTCATAATTGATTTATATTATTGTTATTTTTATATTTTGAAATATATAGAAATAAAATAAATTTAATTCATATAAATGATTTTAATAAATTGTAAATCAATTATTCATTTTGATGAATGAAAATGTTTAAAAAAAACTGTAAATGTGTTAAGAACCGGGCATTATTTGATGAAAGTATTGCTGTATTTTATATTAGTGAATGTCTGTATAAACTTTGTTATTTTATGGTATTATTTGATATATATATTTATTTCAATGAAATTAAAAATCATTTGTTATATTTTTTTATTTTTCAAAACAAATTCTTATTGGATTTAACTCCTGATAAAATTTTTAGATCCATTTTTTTTTTTTTATAAATTTTTTTTTTTTTTTTAAAAAAATCTAATACATCTTCGCGTTTTGAAAAAACTATTTATTACAACGGTTGCTGATGTTTTCAATTATCCATCCACTAAACATCATTCTTCTTTATATAGATGCTGTGTTCTTGGTTTCATTTGTCCATTTTAAATTCTCCATCTAAAAGAATTTTTTTTTAAAAATATTTACATAAATTCTTTCAACATTTGTAAAACGATAAAATGTTTTATATGAGGTTTTTGTATAAGCTATCTCCAGTAACAAATCATAACATAACACATAAGATCTATTTATATTGGGTTTATTAAAATATATATCTGATTTTGTTTGTTATAAATTCTAAAAGTATGTACAATTAGATTTTTTTTAATAATATATTCATAGTATCATGCAAACATTATAACATTTGAATAAAAAACCATTTTTTATTTTGAACAAATGTTCAAACATTTTAATCTATGTTTCATTTTATAAATTTTCCATATTCATGTGATTTTGTAAAAGCTGATGAATTCATGTCGAAAAATTTGTAAATTGGTTCCATTTAATACATTATTTTTTTAACAATTTTTTTTTGTTTTGAAAACTAAGCAAAATTGGGTAAAACAAATGACATTTGTAAATATCAATTTGAAATTTGAATATCTCAACCTTTTATTTTTTGGATTTAAATATATTTATTTTAAAAAATATGTACATGTCATTTTCATGACAACAAATATAAAAACTTATCTCTATTTCAAAATAATATATCCATATACATTTGTATTTTGGGTTCCATATTTTAAAAAATATTATATTTATATGAATCTTTGAATATCTAGGGATATTTTTAGAAGTTTTTATATCTTATTTCATTTTTTAAAGAGTCAATGTTCAAATTTTAAAAATCCATTTTCTGCTAAATTTTTTTTTATTATAGATATATATAAATTTTTAAAATATCTTATCCATGTGAATTTGTAAATATATTCATTTGAAATTTGAATATTCACAGTTTTATTTTTAAATATATATATATATATATATTTGGATATTATTTATATTATGTACAAATAAAATTTTTTATCTATTTAATTTTATGGAGGATATTTTTTCTATCTCTTCTCAACAAAAAAACATTTTTTTAAATATATTATATTATGATTTTCTGTAAATATTTATATATCAAATCCACTTTTGTATATCTAATTATATTTTAAACAAAAAATATAAATATGTTATATTCTCTAAATAATCTTATGTAATATATCTTATATATCTTTGATATATCTTTGTCATTAAAAAACAAATTATTTTTGAATTTAAATTTTTAAAATTTTGTAACATTTTATACTTTAAAAAAACTGTTTTTTATAATAACCGAATAGCATTTATAAATATTTATTGAAATTTATAAAAAAAAATATTTTTTAATTATTTCACATTTGAAAATATCTTGTTATTGAAGTCCAGTAGATTTTGTAAAATCAGTCCATTTTTTAAATGACCATTCTTCTCTATAGAATAATTTAAATAACTAAATTTAGAAAAATTAATTATAAATATAACAGTTAAATATATATATCTAAAAAAAAAAATCTCCATTATGGCTTTCCATAAAAAATGATATATATTAAATTTTGAATATTTAAGAACATGGATTTAAATATATTCTATATTTCTAAAATAAATATATAAAAATATATCTATAATTTTATTTATTGATTTTTAAATTATATATTCGTTTTTTTATATTCTTAATTTTTTTTGAAATTTTTTGTCATCTGAATCTTTCCAGCTGAATAATTTTATTTTTTTCCTGTTTTAATTTCCGTTGTTTATATATGAATTTCATAATATTTTATATGAAAATAACTCTGATTTCAATGAGATTTTTGGAATTTAAAGACAAATTTCTTTTTATCAAGGTTTTTTTTTGATTTGATATTTTATTTTGTATTTTTAACTTCTATATTTTAACAATATTTTTTCCGGCAATTGAAATTTAAATTCAAATTTTTCTTTTAAATTTATTAAATTATGTTTAAAAAATTTAATTAAAAAAAAATCATTATTTTTGTTTTTAATTATTCTAGTTTTTTTAAAAATCTCAAATCATGATAATTTTTTTTTTTAGAAAAAAATTTTCAATTTGATAAATTTTAAAATAAATTTGATAATAGATTTCAAATATATTTTTGAAACATTAAATATGAAAAAAAATTCTTATCTTTTAATAAACCAAATCTTTTATTTAGAAGTTTTGTTTTATATTTTTTTTATAAAAATATTTGATACGTTCATACTTTTATATATATTCTTTTCCATCAATTTATTCTGATTTTTATTAAAAAAAGAAAATACAGTTTTTTTTTTTTTTGTCAAATTTTGAAAAAAAATATATATATATATATATATATATATATATATATATATATATGTATAAAAAAAAATTATTAAAAGTATAAATTTTGATGGGTAAATAATATTTAAGATATTAAGTAAGAAATTAAAGATTTTCTTTTATTTTTAAGACTTTCCTCTGTTTTATTTTTAATAATATTTATATGTGATTTTTTTATATTTTCATTCAAAAAAAAATAAAATTATTTTTATATGTTTTTTTTATCTTATAATATAAAAAAATTTAGACTATATATATTTTATTGATATATATATATATATAAAAAAAAAGAAAACAGTAAGATATAAAATCCGATATTCTTATAGATATTTTATTTTTACAAATATATATATATATATATATATATATATATATATATATATTATAAATTAATTGATTTAAAATATGGTTTTTTTTCGCTACACAGTTCCAACCATGTTTCAAAAATAGAAGCTAAAAACCCCGAATTTAATTTTGCAATTAAATTAAAAGCATTAGTTCCATTTCATCTTCAAGCGAATTTTGGAGTAACTTTTAAAAATTTACCGGGTTTTAAAAACACAGCTAAAATCACGTTTCCATGGTTACAGAATATTCTACTTAAATTGAACAAGGGATGTCTAGATTTTCCTTATGTCAGTATCATTGTATCAAAGTATTAGCTACAATTTGGTAAGGGGTAGGGATGTATTTTATATAATGAAACCTGACATCAGTTGAATGGATGTCGTTGAATTTTAAAAAAAAAAAAAATTGTTAACGGTTTCCAATTAAATAATATAAAGTTCTTTAAAATTTTTATATAATTTTTTTATTATAATATTCTATATAAAATATATAATATATATAAATATAATTATTTATTTAAAAATATGATTCCAACAAATTATATAAAAAGGTCTCATGTTTCAAAACAAGAGCCAAAAAACTTCAATATAATTATTTGAATTAAATTGAATTAAAGTAAGCTCTGTTCCATCTTCAAAAAACAAATTTTTTTTTAACTTATTTCATAAATTAAATTTACGTGTTTTAATACATTTCAAATTTTAAATCAAAACCAATTGGTAACAAGTAGTCAATGATTGTTTAAATTTGTAAACAAGTGTTGGGTTTAATAATTTGTATCAGTATAGAGTTACTTTCATAGAAAGAAAAGTCAAATAAAATAAAGAGTATAAATTTAAAATATTAAATGGAATCAATGGATATGAAAACATCTTCCAATTAAATTTTCAAACTCTTTATTTGAAACATGAGACCTCTTTGTAGCATGTTATATCATATTTTTTAATAAATAATTATATATAAATATATATATATATATATATATATATATATATATATATATATATATATATACATAACTAGTGGTATTTGCTTTTTAAAAACTTTAAATATTTTTTGTAATTTGAACAAACCAATACCAAGGAAAAATGAGGAAGAAAAAAAAAGAACTAAGAACATGAAATTGAAATTAAAACAATCGTCCAAAATCCAATTCAAATCCAAAGAAAAAAACCCTCTAAATATGAGTAATTTTTCTTCAATACACTAAGTAAAACAAACCTAAATATGAACCCAAAAGAGCCAGGTAAATATTATTAGGTTTCATTTATACGGATCGTCCAGGGTATAACTATATATAAAAAGGAAAAAAATGGAACAGGAATATATAACTATAAAATGTTAAAATATATATATGACCATTTGACCAAAAAAAAAAGAAAAAAATAAAAATTTTAAATACATAACAACAGGGGTTAGAGGTTACGTTCTTTATTCATAACGAAGAAAGAAAAAAAAAAACTATTCTCATAACCAGTGTTTTTTGTCTTTACCTAAACTAAAATGTCCGAATAGATTTAATAAATTATTGGGTTCTCCTGATATATAATAATATTAACTTTTTTTGTGTAGAGAGAGAAAAATTTATCAATGCTTTATACCTTTGAACAAATTTTTTAAATTCGTTGTTGAGTGTTTACTGGTTTGATTTATTTTTTAACCATATAAAAGTGATTGTTTTGTTTTTTTTTAAAATGTAAATCTGCTCCATTTTTACCTCTTTGGCCAGTTGTAAACACATATTGAAACGTTTTGGTGAAACCTATGTGAGGTTTTTTTTTTTTGTTATTTTTAATTTATATTATATATATATATATATATATATATATATATATATATATATATACATTCAATTATAATATATAAAAACAAAAGCAAAATTAATGATTTAATTGGTTTAATTATTTTCATGTCAAAAATATTAATTTCAAATATATATAAAAACCTATATATTTTTTTTATATAATTTATCCTTGTTTTTTTAAATTTTTCCGTATTATAAAATATTATTTTTAAAATAGTAAAATTAAAAAGAAATAAGAAAATATTAAATAATTTATGGAAATTTTTTCAATTCATTTAACAGGATTCGGATTTTTTTTGTATTTATTTGAATTGTTTAAAATGATGGATTTCTCAAGAATTAAATCATTAACCTTTTTTTTTTTTTTTTGTGAATAATTCATGAATTTGTAAATTGATTGCATTCATATCATAATATATATATATATATACATACATTTCATTAAATAATATAGAATTTTAAGTTAAACTATTTATTTTTTATGTAAATTTTTTTTTTCAACATCTGATAAGTTTAATAACATTATCGTTAAACGAAGAAAGAAATTTACAATATTGATCCATATTTTTTTAATATAATCTAAATTTTATTTTAAAAAGCCATTATAAAGATGTAAATTACAAACATATTAAACAATATAACAACACACGATTAATGATGATAGTCTGTCATTTTTTAGTTTAGATAATCTCTAAGCAACGATAAACACGTGCATAAATAAGACGCTTTTTGAATCTAAATTATCCACATCTCATGACGTCAATATGACCATCTTTAACGAGTGAATTGGAGAATATATATATATATATATATATATATATATATATTGTATATATATCAAATTTTATTTTTCAATGTTGGGCTGTCAGTTCTAGGAATTGAACAGCTTTTTTTTCATATGTTTTTAAAAAATGAGGAAGGTCCATATATTATATATATATATATATATATATATATATTTATTTCATACAATAAAAAATTTAAAAAAATTAAAATCTTCAGACACACTGGGTTGTAGATTAATATTCTTTCGTTTTTTTATTATTATTTCATTTAGATTCCTCGACTAGTTTCAGCCAAAATGGCCATCATCATCAATAAGAAATATTTCTGCTTGCTTGTAGCACTAAACTACAGAAATGAATGTCTTGATGGAGAAAATGAACTTTTGTCTGTAGTTTTCCATTTTTTTTTTTTTTTTATTTTTTTTGATGAATTTTTTTACAATTCCTTGTGTTGGTCAAACAGTCTCTTTTAAGTTGTTATTTGAGATAAGAGCTGGATATATATATATATATATATATATATATATATATATATATATATATATATATATATATATATATATAATATATATGATATAGATCCGACAGTATGAAAAAAAATATATACTGAAAAAAAACAAAAAAATCCTAATATGCGATTATGCTGTTTTAATGTTTAATGTCAACGTCGGACGTTTTGGTCTAATGGACCATCTTCAGGACATATTCATAAAACATAATTAACATAGACCATATACAATTCAACATGAAAAAATTTTTTGGACATAAAAGCAATACCAATCCAAACAGATAACTGAAATCTTTTATAAATCAGCTATCCGTTTAAATATGATCATATAAAATCAATGTCAATAATGATTGAAAAACATATTTCTAAAATTTTAAATATCATTTCTATTTATCATATATTTTTCTTAAAATTTAAAATTAATATGGTCTATATTAATTATTAATATAAATATGGTCTAATTTTTAATTAATTTTTATGAGACCAAAAATGAATTGATAATTATTTTCTATTTATTTTATATTTAATAAATATATAGAAAATATTTCATATAAAAATTTTTTTTTAATAGGTAAAAATAAAAATTTATACATCAAATTCTATCTCCCTTTTTATTTTAAAAAGGCAAAATAAGATCTTGGTTTTATTTCAATTGATAGCATTTATTTGTATTAATTTAAAATTTTAATATACTTTTAACCATGCTGCTTAAAATTACAGTTAAAATAAGATGTCAGTGTTTTTTATTTTTGCATTGGCCAATAACAATTTATTTTTTCATTTATTCTGTTTTACACTTTGTATTCTTTCAAAATTCAGTTGTAATTTTTCGTCTTTGATGTGTTTCATTTAATTTATATATATATCTATTAATTTTTTTTAAATACTTATTTCATGCATTAAAAACAAACATTTGTATCTTTAAAATAAAATGTTTTTTTTAAAAAATTAAATGAAAAATATATTTTTATTAACCCATATGTCAATATAACATTTTATTTTAACAGAAATGAACTGTCTTATAAAATGACAATCATCATCAATCTTAAGATATGGTTACACAATGTTTATAATAAATTCTATTTCTTTTGAGGCAATTATTTGCTAATCTTTCTAAAAATTAAAATGTTTTATTTGTATGGTTTTACGGATAAATTAAATTCTTTCCCAATGCCATTTTTTGAAATTTTTTTTTTTGTTTATCATAACTCTTCAACTGCTTTTAAATAACATTTGTTTAATGAGGCAATTTAATTTTTTTTTTGTTAACTCTTCCTGAAATAAATAAAGTGTTGTGTTATTTTTTTTTTCTGAAACAAAAAACTTTTTTAATGAATATTTTAAAAAAAACATAAAAGTTCATTTATTTTTGACATTTTCTCTCATTTAACTTGTCTCATTTCAAAAATTTTATTCCATATAAAATGTTGTTGGTACATTTTTTGCTTTGATGTTTTTTTTTTTCAAAAACAAAAAGGATTCAAAATTAATTTTCATTATATATATATTATATATATATATATATAAAAATACATATTATATAAAATATATATTATATATATATATATATATATATTTCCATATATGTAATGGAATAGACCAAGAATAAAAATTTAGGATTTTCCCAACCATTTAAAAACAAAATAAGTATATATATATATATTTTAGAATATAAATTCGTTTTTTAACTCAGTCAATAAATTAATTTTTAAATTTACCACAACTGTAACAAAAATATATTCTTTATCATAATTTAAAATTAGAAATGCACAATATGACTTTATGAAACAATATGTAAATTTTCTGAATGGCCCTTTCATTTTTCAATTAATAATTATACCATTTCAAATCAAATTTTATCCCCATTTAAGATTATTTAATTTGTAGAACATTACAATTTTCCTAGTAAAATGTTTTTCTATATCTGTTGCAAATTCAATTTTATTGAAAAAATAGAAAAAAAAAAAGGAAAAATTTAGGAAAATACTTATTTCATCTATTTACATGAATGGCAAATGGATTTTTTTTTTTCTTTTATTTTTTCCAGGATGTAATGAAAGTAAAAATAGAAATTAATCTATTTATCATATAAATTTTTTATAACTTTCAAGAAAAAATCATCCCATCATATTTATTTTTATCTATTCTCATTTATGTATAAATTTATATATCCTAAAATAAAACATTAGAAGATGACATTGTTTAAGGAAAACCAGAAACAAATTTCCAAATATGCCTTTAATTTCACCAGACAGATATGCTTTTCAAATAATCTGGTCTCTTTGTTACAAAATCTAATTTTAAATATCTATTCACTTGACCATGTTAAAATAATTTTTATATTTATAGAAATATTTATATTTATATATTTTTTCTCAATGAATAAATTATTTGAATTCAAATGTCTTTATGAAACATCTAAAGTATAATGGGTACTCAAATTCTCAAAAAAAAAACCTATTTAAATATTCCCATTCAAATATCTTTTTTACAATTGAAATATTAAATCGTTAAAAAACAAAATTGTCTCCTTCATTTGTTTTTTTTTAACCCAAAATATATTTTTTTTAGAAAATGATTGACATATAATTATATCTAAATATACCTATTTGATAATATTTAAATTTTTACAAAAAAAAAAAAAATTTAAAAATAAATTTTAAAATATGTTTTTTTCAACACATCTTTTTATTTATTCTTTTTATATATAAAATAAAAAAATTGTTTCTGAAAATATATTTTTATTGTATATAAATGAATTTTTTCATTTAAAAAATGAAAACTAATGAATGTTTTTCTCTTTTAATGATTTTTTTCTTCCCTATGTAATGGATATATTTAATCCTTGAGGAATCTCATATGAATTTATTTAAGTTTTAGGTTCAGTCAAGTTTCATTGATTAAATAAATAATTTTTAAACATATATATATATATTTATAATGCAAGGACTGTCCCATAATTGATTTGGAACCTTTGATCACTGATTTGTTTATTCAAAATTTTCATTTATTTGATGATATATATTTATAGCTAATAGGTAAAAAAATTTAAAATGATGCCAAAAAGGGTATCGGACGTCTAACAAAATTCGCTGTGAACCTTCTGTCAGTGGATTATAATATATATATCTTATATATATATATATGTTAAATATATTTATAAATATATAACAATATATAAATTATAAATATATCTTATATATATATAAAATATATATATATATATATATATATATATATATATATATATATATCCCGTCGGTTTCGACGTATATATATCTGACAGCTTATTGATTCAGTTATGAAATTTTGTGCGATAATCTTAAGTGGCATTTAAGACCCGCTAGTGATTTTTACAAAGGAGGCCACATATGGAGCAAGTGTGAGGATTGTGAGATGAGATCACTGTTAGATTGGCTGACCTTTTAGATCTTGCTCTCGCTTCTTGAAGATGATTCAGACAAGCAGATTGAAAATTGCTGAGTCCACTAAAACACGTTGATCTCCATTCTACCCGCTCCAAGGCTAAGCGCTCAAGGGTGTTATGTGGTATATTGACAGCTGACAAGTTGCTTTTCAGCTTGTCTTTGTATCTTAGCCATGGGCGTCCTACATTCCTGTAGCCCTGATCTAACTGGCTGTACATTAGGATCTTGGGTATCCTGTCATCAGACCTTCTCAAGACATGACCAGTCCACCATAACTGAGACTGTATGATAATTAAAGTCTATATTCCTATAATATTATGGAACAAACAGGTCTACATTAGATGTTGATCTTCAATGTTCACTTTATATTTGCAATGTACATATGCTTTTATGGAAAACATCCAGCTGAGCATATATGGTATCTGTAAAAAAAACACATTTTCATACTATTTTTAAAAAAGATATTTAATATATATATATATATATATATATATATATATATATATATATAAATATATATATTAAAATTGTATATATATATATGTAATTTCAATTTTAGCATTTTTTTAAAAATGTTATTTTTTTTTTAAATTTTATATGATATATATATATATATAAATCATCATCAATAATTGAAAAAGAAGTTGATTTTTGTTATATTCAAATAAAAACTATTTTTAGTTTTTAGTTTTAAATTTTTTTGTAATTTCAAATGGTTTCTTCAAACATTTTCAGTCATTTGATGGTTTTAAATTTTTTTTTCAAATTTCGACCAACTAAATTTGTCTTGGTAACGATATAACATTGTTTGAAAAAAATCAATTCAACATTATATTTTCAAAAATAATATTGGATAACATTAACTGAGTTTGATTTTTGGCCACATTTTTTAAAATATTAAATTTAAAAAATTACTCTATGTTGCCTCAAGATAATTTTTTATAAATAAATAAATATTTAAAATTGTTTGTTTGATTGGTAAAATGGGAATTTTTCAATTGATGATTGATTTTTAAATTTATATTTAAATTTATTTAATTTTTTTTAAATTCTTGATTTAATTTTAAATATTTTAAATTAATAAAAAAATATTATTTCATAAATCTTTATTCTTGATAAGTAAATGAAAATTTTTAAATAAATATACAATTTTTATATGACAAAATTTTAAATTTTTTCATCATTCTATCCTGAAATAAAAAAAATTTTTTATTTAAATCAATGATAATGACTTTATTTTTTCTTTTTTGGGAACCAACATAAAAAGGATTAAAATAAAAAAATTATTTTTTGTTCAAATTAAAAGGTTTGTATTATTCATTGATTTATATATATATATATAAATATATATATATATATATATATATATATTATAAATATATATATATAAATATAAATTTATATAAATTTGAAATGTGTTTTAAATTTTAATATCAATTTTGTAAATTTTATTATTAAAAATAAATAATTGAACTGAAATTCTGAAATTTTTTTGTTTGATTTCATTGTTGTTTTTTCGACCAAATTGTAATTTTGATTAAAAAAATTTTGAAAAATATCTCTAAAAAAATATTTATGTTATTTTCATTTAATTTTTCAATTTTAATTCATTTTAATTTAAGTATGATAAATCACTAAATTCAATATTTATTTTTTTTTTAAAAAAAAAAAAAAGAATGCTAAGATGATTTTTAAATTTAAATATTTATAAAACCAATAAATGAATTATATTTAATATTTTTTTTTTGATTATTATCTTTATATAAGAATATTTTATATATATATATATATATATATATATATATATATATAAATATATTTTAATAAATGTGTATAAAAATATATATATACAAATTCATTTAGTAAATGCTCTGATTATATATTTATATATATATATATAATTTTTTAAAATTAAATATATATCTTTAATTTTTATATTCAATGATTTTTACATATTTTAAAATATTTTTTTTGGATGATTAAATATATTTGAACAATGTTTTTATTTTTTTTTAAAATTGATATTTTTATTATTATTTTTATGCTTAGTAGGCATTTTATAATATTTTTATTAAATAAATATAACGTTATATATATTTATTAAACATAATAAATATACATAAAAATAAATTATAAAAATGTAAATAAATATATATATATATATATATAAATATATATAAATATTATATACTTTTATTAGTGAGTTTTTTATCAAAAAAGAATGTATAAAAAAAAAATGTCTTAAAATAATGTCTAAAATAAAGTCAAAAAAAAATTATATATATATATATATATATATATATATATATATATATATATATGTATTTTTTGGTAAAAAATGACAATTTCAATAAATAAAAAAGAATTTGATAGATTTTTGAATTCGAAAATTTTAATTTGACCATAATGAAAAATCATGAAAATATGAAATTTTGAAATGTTTTTGGAAATAAATTAAATGTCGAAAAAATTTTTTCTTTTTTTTTTTTTCAATTAAATTTAATTTTGCCTTTATAGTAAATTCAGAAAATTGACATGTATACAAAATAGTTTATATATATAAATTAATTTAAACAAAATTAGCCATGTAAATCTTTTGTTTATTGATTATTTTTTTTATTCTTTTAATTTTTCTATAATTTTAAAAATTTTTTTTTTTTTTGTTTTTGTCATATTTTTAAAAAATAAAAAATTTTTTTAAATTTGAATAATTAAATTATTACATTTTGAAAAAATAAAGGTGGTTGATGTAATGTTTTTTAGAAAGATAAATTTTTTCAAAACAAATTAAAGCAAATTCATTGTTTGAGTTAAAATTTAAAATAGATAGATGAAGATTTTAGATAAATTTTGTAGATAGATAATATTTGTTTGAAAATTTTAGATATAATATGATAATATCTGGATTTTTAATATGAAAGATTATTTGGAGAAAATACAAACTTATTTTAGATGATGTTTATCAATTAATATTTTTTTTTAATCTTATTTTTAAATAGGTTTTTTTTATGTGGGTTTTTGGTTCTAAATAAATTGATTAAATTGAATTTTCAAAATTTACATTTGATACATATAAAAATTTTGCAAAAGTAAAGAAAACATTAAAAGATGTCATTGGCTAAGTTATTTTTGAAACATATTTTTTTAAATAAATTGTGAACAATCTGTCTTTTTTTGATCAAAATTTATTTTTAAAAAAAATTTAAATATTTATTTTTTTTTTTATCAAATAAATGCTTTAAAAATTCTGAAAAAAAATTTGAAATATTTGTTTACCTCTATGTCCAATTTTAATTTCTTCCATATTTTTAAATTAAATATTTTTATCTCTACAAAAACAATAGATAATTATAGATGTCAAATTGAAAAGACAAACAAATTTATTTATATAATTAACCAAAATAAAAGAAAAAAAAGAAATATAAATGAATTAAAATAAAATAAATGTCCCAAAAAACAAGGACAGCAATGCAAATTCATAAACTTATTTTAAAAATAAAAAAACAATATGGAAAAGGAATGAAAAAGATTTTTTTAATAAATCATTTGGATTGGTCATAAATGTTTTCCCTTGCCTTTTTGTTTTTAAAATTTGAATTATGGATTATAAATTTGAAATGATATTTATAAATTTTCATACTTTTTTAAATTGAGAACCAAAAACATTGGCTTGTATTCTTAAATTACTTTTTTCCTTTCCATATATTTTTTAATATATTTATATAAATATATATATATATATATTTCAATGATAAATTTTCTAAAAAATTTTAAATTTTTAATAAAAAATATTTTCTAAAATTTTAATTATTAAAAATTTAAATTTCGTTTCTAAACAAATATTAAAAAATATGTCACAAAAACAAATTCAAATTTTTCATTATGTAAATGGAAGATATAATATTGACAATGAAGCATTTCAAATTTTTAAAGGTCAACAAATATTAAGATTTTGATTTTGATGATGATGATGATTTGAAATTTATATTTTATAAGATAAATTTGAAATTGAACCCAAAAATTCTGCAGCCAGCTAATTGAATTGAACTTCATTTTTGCTCAGATAATACAAATTTATATAAAAATATTTTCAATATAATTAACCAAAACAAACATTGAATAATGTTATATAAATACATGCAGACAGCAATTGTATAACTCCCAAGAAATGCAAATTATTTGTCACAGGAATAGATAAAAAATAATTCCTCAGTTCTAAAAAATCCAGCTTTTATCAAATTGGTAATTGCCGAAACGTTATTCTATAAATATAAGATGAGAATTCTAGTTTTAACAGCAAACTATATATCAATTGATAATAATTATTTCTCCATTCTTTTTAAAATTTTAATAAAATTATTAGAAATTTTGAATAAAATGTCTAAAAACAAAAAAAAAAATGAAATTCCTCATCTCAAAAATACTGATAGTTATTTAATTTCTGGTTAGAAAATCATTTTAAAATATTTTTAAAACAATAAAAGTTTTGATATCATAAATATATTGTTAAAAATGGTTCAATCGCTGATATATAAATATATATATATATATATATTAACCAATGGAAATGTGTCTGAATTAAATCTAAATGATTTTTATTAATTGAATTTTTTATTTCCTTAAATATTTAAAAAATTAATAGATTAAAATAAAAAGATTAACAAAGTTTAAGATTTAAATTTGTTTTTTTTTTTTTTGTTTTGTCTATTTTTTTTTTATAGAAAAAACCTAAAATATATGGATACATTATTGGAATATAGCCTTTAAAACATTTCTTATTTTTTTCTTACCTTTATTATATTATATATATATATATATATATATATATATATATAATATATATATATATATATGTATATATATATATATATGTGTGTATATATACCATATGTAACAGCAAAATTGTCCAAATCATCTAACAGCATAAATTGTCCATCCCACAAAATGTTTAATATCTAAAAAAAAAAAAAAACTAATTGAGTTTCTTTTTTTCCAGGTTTTCAGATAAGACGTTTAGCCATCTTGACACCATTTGTCGTAAGAATCACTGAAAAACCCTTTGAGTTATTCAGCTAGAAAGAGAACAGGTTAAAATCGTTTTGTGTCAGCCCCACTATGTCTTCCCAACTGAGCAATGGTGAGAGGAAAAAGATCATTCAGGCCTTCAGTAATGGTACCAACATTCATACTCTGGCTTCCATCTTCAAAGTCCATTCAAGAACCATCAAGAGAACAGTGAATAAGTTTAAAAAAAGAGGGAACAGTAGAGAGGAAAACTGGATCAGGAGGTCACAACAGGAAGAGGGATCATCATTTCAACTTAGAGCTAAAGAGATCAATTAGAAAAGATCCAACTCAATCCATAAGACGTTTGACATGTGAGAGAGGAGTTTCAGCTATGACAGTCCAAAGAGCAGTGAAAAAAGACTTGAAAATGAAATTATACATGAAGCATGTGAGGCACCTTGTTACTCCAGGACAGAAAAGTTAGAAGGTTAGAGAAAGAAATCTTGAAAATCTTGAATAAATATATAGAAAAATATATATATATATATATATATATATATATATATATATATATATATATATATATATTTGAACTTTATTTCAATCTTTCATGAGTTCTTCCTTAGCTATGATTAATTAATGATGAACATGTCATTTTTTTCGTTATGATCAATTTCATCATGATTCTTCTGTTAAGCTTGGAGAGTAATTATACATTCTTATTGCTCAAAGTAGAGTTCAAATATTGTTATAAAAACCGTGGAGAATTCCAGTAAGATATCTTTAATCATTTCTAAGATATAACAGTTCAAACTTAATCTAACAATCTAAATAATAGGACAATTTTCTGTTTCAAATGGTATATATATATATATATATATATATATATATATATATATATATATATATATAATATAAGAAATTTTAAAAATTAAGGCTCTCCATATTTCATGTTAGATGCAATTGTGTTGAATTCAATGTACACTTTTATGTTTCTATTTACATTTCTGGATCTTTTTTAAAGTAAATCAATAAAAAAATTTTATATGAATAAAAATTGGAAAGAAAATTTATGTTAGCTATAATTCTTCTGAGAAACTTTAATAAGGCAAATATTTATATTTGTATACACAAGCAAAAATCTTATTCGGTTCTCAAAAGTTTAAAATTAAGAATGAAGAGATTGCAAAATTGATAGTTATATAATAAACATTTATCCATAGATAAGATATCATTCCTTATAGAATATTTATATTGCCTGATAGAAAATAGATAGATATAATAAATAAAATATAAATAATAAATTATTGATATGAAAATAATAGGAATAGATAGATCAATATTGTTAGATATTATAAACAGACTGAGTCACATAAATTTATATTTTATCTCAGTCTTCCATAGAATATATAATATATTTTCTATCTTCTTTAGTCTGTTCTTATCTTTTTATTTGTTCATATTCAGATCTAAAAAATTTTTAAATGCAATGTCAATGTTATATAATCTTCTTAATTTATTATTCTTTTAATCTTTTTTGGTATTAATGTGTTTCTCATATTCTCTAACATTTAATATAAGCACTTAGAAAAACATTGCCTTTGATCTTCAAAAAATTTAAATCAATGTCAATCGTTATCTATCTTCTTAATTCTTGTTCATCTATTGTCTTCTTGAAACTCCTTAATAGTAGTTTTTCTCATAAGATCTAACACTCAAATAACCTCTTTGCGTCCTATTGGCTTTTATTGAATTATCTTCAAAAATTTTAATGTAATATCCCGTTATCTTCTGTCTTCTTATTTCTTATTTTTTTTCTTCTTTCCTTCTCTAGTAGTTTTTCTCATTCTCTAAAATCAATAACCTCTTCGATCCTAACGGCTTTTATGAAAATATTTTTAAAAAATTTAAATGCAATGTCAATCGTTATCTTCTGTCTTCTTAATTCTTGTTCTTTTATTGTCTTCTTTCCTTAAATAATAGTTTTTTCATATTTTAAAAAACTCAAACCTCTTTGCGTTGGCTTTAAAAGATGTTTTTTTAAAAAATTAAATACAATATCAATCATATATTTTTTCTTAAAAATCTTTTTAAAACTTCTTTCTTAATGAACAAATGAGAAAAATGTCAATAACCTCTTTTCAAAATTGATTTATTTTTGAAAAAATTTAAATGAAATGTCAATCGTTATCTTCTATATCTTCTTAATTCTTGTTCTTTTTATTGTGGTCTTTCCTTTATATAGTTTTTTCTCATATTCTCTAAAACAAAACCTAAACGTCCCTAGTTATTTTTGCCTTTGATTTCAAAATTTAAATTTCAATTCAATTTATCTTCTTTTCTTGTCATTCTTGTTTAAATATTGTCTTTTTCTTAATTTGTTCAATCATTCTCTAACACTCATAGAACCTCTTGCAACCTAGTTTTTTGATCTTTGTAAATTTTAAATTCAATGTCAATTTTTTTATCTTCTGTCTTCTTAATTCTTGTTCTTTTTGGTGTCTTCTTTTCTTTAATAGTATTTTCTCATATTCTCTAACACTTTTAACCTCTTAAAGTTTTTTAAACACAAGTGATCTTCAAAAAAAAAATGCAATGTCAATCGTTATCTTCTGTCTTCTTAATTCTTGTTCTTTTATTGAAAACCCTTAAAATTTAATTTTCTTTATTTTGTCTAATAAAAATGTTTTTTCCTTGTATATTCTTTGTTCATTTGATCTTCAAATTATTTAAATGCAATGTCAATCTTTATCTTCTGTCTTCTTAATTTTTGTTCTTTTTCATTGTCTTATTTCCTTAATAAAGTTTTTTCATATTCTTGAACAAGTTAACCTTTTTTAAAAGGACAAATTATTTTACCTTTGATCTTCAAAAAATTTAAATAAAATGTCAATCATTTACTTCATCTTCTTAATTCTTATTCTTTTATTGTCTTCTTATATTTAATATAATTTTCTCATATTCTGGAATAAATCAATAACCTCTGATAAGTTTGTTTTTTTGAATTTGATCTTTAAAAATTTTTGAATGTCAATGGTTATCCTGTCTTCTTAATTCTTGTTCTTTTTTGTTTTCTTTCCTTAATAAACAGTTTTTCTATATTCTCTAAAAGTAATTTCTAGTTAAAAATTTTTATTGCATGATCTTCTTTTAATTTATGTCAATTCATAAATGTCTTCTTAATTTTAATTCTTTTTTATTTTTCTTTGATTAAAAAGTTAATTTTCTCATATTCTCTAACACTCAGAAATTTGAGAAAAAAAATTGTTTTCTTCAAAATTTAAATGCAATGTCAATCTTTAAATTCTTCTTCTTAATTTTTACATTTCTTTTTTGGTCATCTTTCCTTCAAAAGATTTTCTCTAACATGTCATTTAACTTTGGAAGCTTTTTGCCTTTTTCTTAAAAATTTAAATACAATGCAATTTTTCTTCTGTCTTCTTAATTCTTGTTCTTTTTATTGTCTTCAATCCCAAATACTTTTCTCATATTTTCTTACAAAAAACCTTTCTTCTCAAAAATAAACTATAACTTTTGAACTTAAAAAAAACTAAAATGCAATGTCAATTTTAAAAAAAATTAATTCTTGTTCTTTATTGTCTTCTTAAAAAAAAATGATATTCTTAATTTTCTAAAAAAATTCCTCTTTGGCAATGAAAAAATCTTCAAAAATTTAAATATTATTTTTTTTAAGTCTTTTTTTTCTTGTTCTTTTTATTGTCTTTTTTGAAATACGTAAAATTTCTTTAGTTCAATAATTCCTCACCTCTTGAACTTTTGCCTTTGAATCTTCCACAATGTAAAATCTGTTTCTGTCTTAATTCTTGTTTTTTTATTGTCTTCATTTTAATGGTAGTTTTCTCCATTTCTCTTTCCAAACCTCTTTTAAAACTAGTTCTTGTGAGTTTTATCTTCAAAAATTTAAATATAATGTCAATAATTCTGTCTTCTTAATTCTTGTTCTTTTTTTGTCTTTTTTTATTAATAGTTTTTTGTTTTTCTCTTCATATAACTTTATTTGTGGCTTTAAACTTTTGATCTTCAAAATTTAAATGCAATGTCATCGTTATCTTCTGTCTTCTTTTTCTTACAAAATTATTGTCTTCTTCATGATAGTTTTTCTCATGGATAAATATTTTTATTGCCTTTGATCTTCAAAAAAAATGCAATATCAATTTTATCTTCTTCTTCTTAATTCTTGTTCTTTTATTGTCTTCTTTCCTTAATAGTAGTTTTCTCATATTCTCTAACACTCAGTAACCTCTTAAATTTCTTTATTGGCTTTATTTTTGATCTTCAAAATTTAAATGCAATGTTAATGTTTATCTTCACTTCTTAATTCTTGTTCTTTTATTGTTAATTCTTAATAAATAAATTTTTCATATTCTCTAACACTCAAAACCTCTTTCATTTCTATGGCTTTATTGCCTTTGATTTCAAAAATTTAAATGCAATGTCAATCGTTATCATTGTCTTCCTAATTCTTATCTTTTTTGTCTTTGTCTTCTTAATATGTTTTTTAAAATCTAAAAACAAAAGTATAATTTTGAAAAGAAATAAATTTACAAATTTCATCTGTGTATTATTTTTATAGAATTGGAGACCTTCCTTATATTCATAATTCTGAAAAATTAATTGACTTTATTTTGAAACCTATTTAATTATTCTATCTGAATTATAGGGTTTAATTATTTATCAATCAAACTTTCATTTTTTAAGAATTTTTTTTTTCAATATATAAAAGTAAGCAATACATTGATATAATAAAAATTTAAACCGTTTGGGAGACAATAAAAAAAAAAACTTTTAGATATTCACAAGAATAAACAGATAGAAAAAAAAACGATTGATTTTTCCCGCGTGAAGATTGTTAACTAAAAACGAAATTTTTTTAATTTCAACCCTAATATCCCATTAAAATAAATTAAATAGTACTTCTTAATCTGTATGTATAACCATCTCCTTGGCACTAATCTAGTATCATTAAATTCTTCAAGCTACTAGAAAAGTGATTTCTTTGTCCGTCTGGCACATGGTCAAAATGGAAAATGGGGGAAAGGACTGTCTGACTGTCTTAACTAGACATATCTGGCCATGTCCACTGTACAAACCATTCTATAAAAAAACACTTCTTATCAGGTATTCACCTTATTAACTTTTTCTCTATGAAAATGCCTCTCCCCATAACAGACAATATAATTTGTCCTATGGATCAAGCTTTTGTTACATTTCAAGTTTTCATTCTTTTTTTGAATAAGAATCTGAGACATTTTAAACAAAGACCGTTTTTAAAATTTTAGCATGTCAGTCAAAAAAATTTTTTAGCATGATTGTATTTTTTTCCAGTTTAATATCCATAAAATAAATTAAATAGTTTATTCTAATTGTATGAACTTTCACATTTCTACACAAACCTCAATATTTATATCTTTTATTTTTTGTCTGTGTAGTTCTAAATTGTTGACACATTCATCTTTTTATGTCCATGAGCCATTCACAAAACTCATCATATAACTGTTTTATAAATTTTTTAAATTTGTCCTCTCAGATAAATTCAAATTCATTTCAATAAGACCTTGAAATTTTAAAGTGTCCTTTAAAAACTTATTGGAAAAATGTTCAGTCCATAAGTGTCCTTAAACTAATTTCTGTTCCTCAAGTCTTTTCTTCATCTGTGACAAATTGTTCAAAAGACTGCCATGTAAAAATGAACATATAACAAATTTTTTTAAATAATTCTCAGATAACTTGATTAGAAAATTTAAAAAAATAGGAAAAATAAGTACCATAAATTAATCATTCTTTTAAAGTTTTTCATCATTTTCAACAAAAGTTCTTTTGAGATGAACACACCAACCTTTATGGAATGAAGTCAACAGACAAAAAAAAAAAACAGGACTGTAGAAGGAGGTTGAAAGAATCTGCACAGTAATTTCTCAGATAACTCAATTAACAAACAAGTACAGCATAAATAACTTATGGAGGCAAGTAATTAGGAACAAACAAGCAGCATGAATTTGAGGCTTCAGATACATTTATATATATATATATATATATATATATATATATATATATATATATATATATATATATATATATAAAAATAAAATGAAATGCTATCGCCCCAGTCTGAATGATTAGATTTCTCTGTATACTTGGAAACAGGAAATTATGAATTTATGCGTGCATTTAAAACTCAATAAATTTTAAAATAAGTTATTCCAAAATTTGCTTGAACATGAAACAGAACTAATGCTTTTAATTTAATTATATAATTAAATTTGAAGTTTTAGCTTCAATTTTTGAAACATGGTTATTACTGTGTAGCTAAAAAGCTATATTTTAAATCACTCAATTTATAATATATATATATATATATATATATATCAAATGCAGGAATTGCAAGAATGAATACATTGGAGAAGCCTCAAGAAGTTTAAACAAGAGACTATATGAACACAAAAGGGACATTTTAAAAAACATCACACAAAACGCCTTAGTTGTTTAGTCCAGTTTGTTGAAGGATATTTGTTATTAAGACCTACAAAGGATAGGAAGTTGTGGAGGGCCATGATCACCTACTTCTTGAAGGGAATGGCAAATAGAAGGAGATGTCTTTCTATTTTAAATAGTATATTTATTTTTGTTGTGCTGAGAGAATGGTCGAGTTTGTTGAAGGATATTTGTTATTAAGACCTACAAAGGATAGGAAGTTGTGGAGGGCCATGATCACCTACTTCTTGAAGGGAATGGCAAATAGAAGGAGATGTCTTTCTATTTTAAATAGTATATTTATTTTTGTTGTGCTGAGGGAATGGTCGAGTTTGTTGAAGGATATTTGTTATTAAGACCTACAATGAATAGGAAGTTATGGAGAGCCATAATCCCCCACGTCCTGAATGAATACGGTACACTGAAGAAGATATTTAATAATGAAAATTTTTCTAATTCCACTTTATAGCACATATAAATAAATCTTTCAAACAAATGAACAACTGCATCGTACAGCAGTATAAAGAAAAGTGACTTTGCCCGGGCAATGCCAGGTATAATTGCTAGTACATATATATCAGAATATGTGTGGGAGTACAGTATGCATATCTGAATCAAGTAATTAATAGAAATTCAATAAATAGATGCACGTATCTCAAACCTAAATATAGCCGTCATCTTAAGACCTGAATTGGAATTAAACCTTTAACAAAAACCAGCTCAAACGATCACTCTGGGATTAACAAAATCAGAAATAATCAATTATAATTTTAAATCCTTTTAACTTATCTGCGGATGATTAACTTATTATTGGAAATGACAAGGGTGCTCATCTATATAAACATGTCAACAAGTAAGATTCAGTACCTCCAAAATCAAGCTAGCAGTGTTTCACCATCACCGAATATAGACCCTGAATTAGTTTGGTGATCTTTGCTATAAAATGAAACATTAAATCATTAAATTTAGAAACTTAGCCATGATCATCAACTTCCTGAAGGGAATGGCAAATAGAAGGAGATGTCTTTCTATTTTAAATAGTATACTTATTGTTGTTGTGTTGAGGGAATGGTCTAGTTTGTTGAAGGATATTTGTTATTAAGACCTACAAAGGATAGGAAGTTATGGAGGGCCATGATCACTTTCTTCCTGAAGGGAATATCAAATAGAAGGAGATGTCTTTCTATTTTAAATAGTATACTCATTTTTGTTGTGCTGAGGGAATGGTCAAGTTTGTTGAAGGATACTTGTTATTAAGACCTACAAAGGATAGGAAGTTATGGAGGGCCATGATCACTCACTTCCTGAAGGGAATGTCAAATAGAAGGAGATGTCTTTCTATTTTAAATAGTATACTTATTTTTGTTGTGCTGTGGGAATGGTCTAGTTTGTTGAAGGCTATTTGTTATTAAGACCTACAAAGGATAGGGAAGTTATGGAGGCCCATGATCACCCACTTCATGAAGGGAATGGCAAATAGAAGGAGAAATTAATTCAACAGAAAAAAAAAAAACTTTTTAAAGCAATATGTGAAATATATCAGGATCAGTAGTTTTCAATTACAGATTAAATTTTTTTTAATTAAGTTTATTAAGTTTAATCCCCACTTAAAAAAAAGATAAATACATGTTTATGCAATCAATGGATAATAGAAAGTATTAGTAAACAACAAATTCACTAAAACTTTCATTCACTAGTCATTACATATATATACATATATCATTATTTCTCATGTCTTGATCATCGGTTACTGAGTATGCATGATCAGGAAAGGAATATTCCCAGTTTGCATTTTCCCCATTATGGGCATTATTATATCCATCATATAGTAACACCTTAATACACAGACAGGAGATAATAGCTGAAAGAAAAGGAATAACAAACATGTTTTGTTCTCAAAGAGCCTTTTATCCCGTATAAGTCATACACAAAATTATATATACAAACATTTACACTTGTCCAACAAAGAGAAACTATAAAAATGTATGCAAAAACAAGTAATGTGAAAAGGTGAAAGAATCAATGTTTCTTATCTATAAAAATTCAATCTGACATGAATTCAAGGTGATGGTGGATTATTCTATATTACTCGAGAAGCCATATTTATAATTCCCAATGAGAAATTGTGCAGCCCAGATTTATCTTATATGTCTCAACAGGAAAAGAGCAAGTCATGGTTATTTCCCAACAAGAAGACCGTGAGCAAAAGACATATTTCCCAATGAAAAATGGCTCCATGGAATGAGTGCATCCCATAACAGCTGGCCTGTGCAGTCAGATTTATCTTTTACACGTGTTAATCAGCAAGCTACTCATATTGACCCCAGGATAGCTAACTGACAGACCACATCCATAAGTCGATGAACTAGCATCACTAAGTGGTTGTCATGTAACTCTTGTGACTGCTTATCCACCAAAGTGAGATAATCAACTTTTGTATCGCTACAATGACATAGCAAATATTAAAAGCATAGATAGAAATTCATTGCAAATGATTTTACTATAGGAATGCATTGCAAATTATTTACTAACCATTTATGTAAGCTGTCTTATCACTGATAGGATTTATTAAACAAATCCATCCAAACTTTCATTCCCTCTAATGATTACATATATAGTGACATAGCAAATATTAAAAGCATAGATAGAAATTCATTGCAAATGATTTTACTATAGGAATGCATTGCAAATTATTTACTAACCATTTATGTAAGCTGTTTTATCACTGATAGGATTTATTAAACAAATCCATCCAAACTTTCATTCCTCTAATGATTACATATATAGTGACATAGCAAATATTAAAAGCATAGATAGAAATTCATTGCAAATGATTTTTACTATAGGAATGCATTGCAAATTATTTACTAACCATTTATGTAAGCTGTTTTATCACTGATAGGATTTATTAAACAAATCCATCCAAACTTTCATTCCCTCTAATGATTACATATATAGTGACATAGCAAATACTAAAAGCATATATTTTAATTTATTGGAAATGATTTTATTATAAAATTTTATTGAATATGGTTTTCTCTAGTATACATTTCAAATGGATTTACTATAGACATTCTTTGAAAATATTTATATCATAATAAAACATTGTAAATGCTTTTATTATAGAAATACTTTATAAACAATGAAGATACTGATAAGTAGGGAAGTTAATGTCAGAATAAAGCAATAAACATATAATCTTTGCAGTCTGTCATTTGTATCGTAAAACCTTTTAATGACAATGTTAGGAATAAAAACTGGGTTTTACATATCACACGCAAATAATCTGTATTATTGCAGGATTAGTGTGAACAGATTGGGGTTTTAGTCATTTCCAATTTATGATTGGTTTCTTGAAAAAACACAAAAAAAAAATGAAATGCCATGAATTTTGTCTGTATTAAAAAAAGAAAACGAACAAATCAGTGATGAACACAAAACAATTATATCTTTTGAATTTCATCAATTTTATTGACTTTTTTTTTTCTACTCGTATTTATTAAAGCCAGAGAAGCTAAAAGAAGAAAAGTCGGAAATATTTTCCTTTTTGTTAATAGAACAAACATTGTGAATTATTATTAATTTTCAATAATGTTCATATAAAATGGTTTTGCTGCTTTTTTAGCGTAACTTTTTCAAAAAGCTGGCAAAGAGTAGATTGTGTAGGATTGGCAATAAAGTATACAACCTCAGAGAAACTAAAACTTTTTCTTTTTTGCTTTTATGCAACATGATAGAATATCAAAACTAAACATTAAACCAACACTTCATTTTTTGGCTTGTCTTGGCTTTCTCTATTCGTATAAGCAGAATTAATTTAACTCTTTTTGATATAGGAACCACTATCAACCATTATCATTAATTTTTGACTAGAATTTAATTTTTATCTTCAGTTTTGATTAGATGAAGCATTGTCAACCATTATTATTAATTTTTGACTAGGATTTACTTTCATCTTCATTTTTGATTAGATGAAGCATTGTCAATATTATTATTAATTTTTGACTAGGATTGACTTATATCTTCATTTTTGATTAGATGAAGCATTGTCAACCATTATAATTAATTTTTGACTAGAATTTAATTTTTATCTTCAGTTTTGATTAGATGAAGCATTGTCAACCATTATTATTAATTTTTTGACTAGGATTTACTTTCATCTTCATTTTTGATTAGATGAAGCATTGTCAGCCATTATTATTAATTTTGACTAGGATTGACTTATATCTTCATTTTTGATTAGATGAATTAGATTATTAATGTTTTAAGAGTATTTACTTTCATCTTCATTTTTTGAGAAGTTGCCTATTACTTGTCTGAAAGTGCACCCAAAGAAAAAAAATATATTTTTTGACATGTATTTCATCTACAGATAAGGTCAATTTCTTTACTTTCTTTTAATACTAGAGAAATCCTTGAATTTGGTGCATATGAAGATTGCAAAAAACTGCATGAATCTTCGAGTCATGCTATCAACGTTGGATATTATGTATATTCACTAATATATACCTAATAGCTCTGTCTCATAACATTGAGCACTGTATTTATTTTCATGGTAAACCCTCCTACAGTAGATAAATACTTACTGTATGAATTGGCTGGCAGCATAGACACAGTGTTAACCTACCGTTCGGTCATACACCTCTATCTGATTATTACTAACATTCTTGCTTTGTACATATCTGTTATTTCAATACACTTGTTCAATCTATCTTCGTCTTTCTGGCCCTTAAACAGACCACAAAATTTATAACACCTGAGGAAGAAATATATTTATACATTTGTGTAAGTATATGTGTATGTAAAAAATTTTTTTATCCTGCCATTCCTATATATATATATATGTGTGTGCGTCTGTGTGCATACATGTGTGTGTGTAAAGTGATTTTTTATCTATACTAATGATTTCCAAATTGGGGTCATAGGGTGTATACCTCACCAGTGGGGCATGGTAATATTTTCTTTTGGCCATTTATAAGATGTGTACCTTTCAGAATGTTAGGCTCCAGCTATGGGAAAATAGTCAACCTTCAAATTGAGTCAAAACATTATGAAAGTACAAAAAATATTTTTTATAGTAAAATTACCAGCAATACATTTTCATGATAAAAAATTTACCAGCAGTACAATTTTGTAAAAATTTGAAAAACAAAAAATTACCAGCAATATATTTTTTCCTTTTAAAAATTACCAGTAATACACTTTTTGAAAAAAAAAAGATTATTAATAATTCATTTTTCCGAAAGAAATTACTAATATGCCCAAGAAAATTAAAGTTCAGTAATAAATGACCCTCCCATATTGAGTTGATATGCCGTTAAACCAATGATTCCAAATATGGTGCATGCCCCACCGGTGAGACATGGTAATGTTTTGATGGAGCGTACATAGGATGTGCAAATTTTTTTTACTATACCAACAGAATAAGGGGACAATTCGAGAATAAGTTATTAACAATGAATTGTTTTCTAATGAGTCTGAGTTGAGAATGTTAATCTTAATGCGTTTTAATACATACAATGCATATGCAGTTATGCATACAGAAAATTCAACCACCATTGCAAGAATTTTGTTGTTACCATTTCCATCTTCATATTTAGCTGAATGTGGCTTTAGTGCTGTAAATGATTTGTTATTGAAGAAAAGAAATTGATTGGATATCACTAAACGAGGAGCTGGTTCCCAAACTTCATGAATTTAAACGTTCTACTAGGCTGGCATCTCGCTCACACCCTTTCACTGTCAAAACTGTTAAATTATAGCCGTCTCTTCTACTCCAATAGCTTCATGTCTCTCACTTCTCGCCTGTGGAATTCCATCCCCTTTTCTTGTTTCCCCTGACAGCTATAATGTCCAACTATTCAAATATAATGTCAATTGACATTTCAGATGCCCTGATCTATCCCCTCATCCTTCTCTTCATCCTTTCCTCTATCAATCCTCTTAAGACTTCGCTCTAACTCTCTGTAACCCCTTAAAGCTAGTGGCTTCCTGCCTTGCTTGAAATGTTTTGGTAAAAAAAAAAAATTGGTGTTTAATATAAAATCTACCTGTATCAGGCATGACGTACAAGGAAAATCACTAACAGTCATTTTGTAATGAGCTCAAATTTCATTTTGTATTATTATTTCATGATTAAAATAATCAAAGTATATTACAGAATAAGTTTTCATTCAAATATTTTATGTTTCTGCTTTTCATTTCTCTATGATATGTTTTGAAACTATATATATTTGTCATTTTGTTTTTAAAATTTTTCTCTTTCATGGACACCATGGTCATTGGAGGCTTGTTTAGAGACGAAGTTAATGGGTTTTAAGCTTCCCTCATGTGAATTGCCATAAAATTTTGAATATTTAGGAATTAAATATTATAGAAGGATGCCAGAATTTTAGAAATACCAAAGTGGGACATGGCCCAGAATCAGTTGGGAATCACTGCTCTTAATATAGTGATTTTCCAAGTGTAGCTTAGATGTGCTATAAGGCTGAAAGTATGGGGCACCCAGTGAGGGTCGAACTCACTACTCATAATTGCTCTAGAGAGACAAGCTTGCTAACAATTACACCACCTCGAGCTGCTCACGGCTCTAAATATATAAAGGCACATTATCACATAACCACAGGCACACAATCCCATGTCCTCAAATACCTTACACATGCCGCATTTAAGTTGATTTTTATTGCAATTAATTATTCAGACTGTCATTCCATAGTCATTAGTAAACAGTATGAGGCATGAGTAGTGTAAAGTTTAGCACCCCATAAAGACAAATCAGCAATGCAATCCAATTTCAAATTGCAGCTGATTTCATTTCATTCATTTATGTGCAAATGCTCTTGGGAAAGTTATGAACTCATCTCTTATCCTCCCAACCTATGGGTTAAATAGTAGAACTGAATGGACACTCTTGCTTTCAGAAATGTTTTAGTATAAGAAATTTGGCCCACTGTCTTGTACAAAGCAGTTTTTCTCTCCAGAATATATCTTACACATTTTTAAGTCTACCCTTTGTCCAAACATTTAATATTGTTGTTCTGGTGCTTCTGCTATGTATTTAGAGACGCTTGATAAAATACAAAGAAGAATCTGCAATTTTATCAGTCCTGACCTGTTATCTCAGCTTCAGTCACTTTTGCCACCATTTTAATGTAAATTCTCTGTGCTTTTTCTATAAAGATTTTAATGGTAATTGTCCTGACAAGCTCTCCTCATTGCTACTTCAACTTTATCAATTTAAGCGCAGTACTAGATTGGCAGCTAGGTCTCATCTTTTTACACTTGAAATGGCTAGACTGACCATGAGTTTTTTTAGTTATATTTGCTTCACATAGTTTTAGGTTGCCTGAACTTTTTATATATGATGGACTGATTGTTCCAAGAAGAGGGGTTAAAATTTTACTTATGTCTTTTGCCAGTTTGTGGAAAGAACTATTTCTGAAATAATGGAGTGATTTGGGATATTAGCTGAAGCATTGTTGACAGATTATTATTAATTTTTGACTAGTATTTACTTTCATCTTCATTTTTTATTAGATGAAGTGTTGTCAGCCATTATTATTAATTTTTGAAAAGTATTTACTTTCATAAACATCGCCAACCATTATTTTTAATTTTTGACTAAGATTTAGTTTAATCTTCATTTTTATTTGATAAGCACTATCATCCATTATTATTAATGTTTTAATAGTATTTACTTTCATCTTCATTTTTATTTGATAAGCATTGTCAGCCATTATTATTAATGTTTTAATAGTATTTACTTTCATCTTTATTTTTTATTAGATGAAGCATTGTCAGCCATTATTATTAATTTTTGAAAAGTATTTACTTTCATAAGCATCGCCAACC
>CAHIKZ030001743.1:302500-332500 GCA_903632075.3 Acanthosepion pharaonis | reverse complement strand
ATTCATATATATATATATATATATATATATATATAATGTAAAAAATAAATAGGAAAACTGTAATATTAACCAATGCATTTTGTCCAATGTGGACTTTTGCAAGGCAAAAACGAAATGAATTTATTAAAACAAAGTAACTATTAATACCAAAACACAATGTCCTTAGCAACTGGAAGAATTTAGAAAACACTATTATGTTGTCAACTGAAAATTACGTCAAGTACTGTCACGTGTGGAAATATTGTTTTTATTTTCGTGTTGATGGATTCAACCATTTTCTTTTGATTTCTTGATACTGTTGTGTACGTTTACTTGGGAGAGTAGTAATTCTGTTAGGAAAGGTGAAATAGGGAAAAAGCCTGGGTGTAGATTAATATTTGGATAATATTTTTCTACAGGTTAATTTTCATATATATATATATATATATATATATATATATATATATATTCAGTTGTATGTATATGTGTTTGTGACTGGTTTTCACACTTTTGCAATCATCAGACAAACTGTTTTTTTTCCAAAAAATTGATCTATTTATTCATGTTTGTGTTTGATTATGTTTGGTGGGTGGGAATTCTCCTCTGTGTCAGTTTGGGATGACACTCTCACACACACAGGCATACATACATACATACATACATACATACATACATACATACAGGTGTACGCAATTTAGTTCACACAAACCCACCCATATAAACAATCCGAGATTGGGCACAGATGCACATTCATTCCTGACCATTGACAATCCCTTTCTTCTTGATTTTCTATGCATTCCTATAGTAAAATCATTAGCAATGTATTTACATTATACATATAATAGCCCTATTCTATCAGTAATGCTTGCATTCATTCCTGACCACTGACAATCCCTTTCTTCTTGATTTTCAATGCATTCCTATAGTAAAATCATTAGCAATGCATTTACATTGTACATATAATAGCCATATTCTATCAGTAATGCTTGCATTCATTCCTGACCACTGACAATCCATCAATTTTCAATTTGTTCTTTTCGGCTGTGTATTACTTGTTGCTTAACACTGTGGAAGACAAAAGCTTTAATGAATGCCATGTTTACCATTGAATGTTGGAAGAATTTCTCAAATGCTGCCATGGCACCCAATGAAGAATATTTGAACTGTCTATCATGATGCATTGAATATTTGTAAATGCTAGAAATTGTCTTTTAAATTCATAAAAGCCACCTGTCATTTCTTTGATAGGTTTTATTCTCAGAAATTCATACGAAGATGTCCGTTGAGGCAGATTTTCATCAAACCTTCTTTAAACAAACATCAGATATTTATTTTCAATCAAGCTTGAAATATATTTTCATAAAATTAATCATTTTCTTTACAGAATTCTTTTACATTTTTTAAAACAAATATTTAAAAAAAAATAAAAACACAATCCTATAAACTGCATTGAACATCTTTTGCAAACAATTGGGAAAAGATCATTCTTTTGGCATCTGATTGTATTTGACAGTGGAAACTTACATCTTTTTGTTTATGATATAATGGAATATGCATACACTGAGTTCCCCCTCACTGGGATATGATTAGCTGGTGTCCATCATAAATACAGACGGACAGAGTTTAAGTCTATGACGACACCCATTGGACTACGCCATTGGCTATCCTATTGCTCTACACCTATTACCTGTGACTACGACGAATACTGTTTGATTACTGCTACCTTGTAGTACTTGGTTACAGTAGCCAGAACCAGCTTAACTACTTCGATCAAATATATCCCTTTCTGGGACATATCAGTTTAATTCTAAAATCTCAAATGCCTAAATTTTTTCTCAGAGGCTTACTGAGATAAAGTATTGTTATTCTTCAATATTTCTTTTAGACTAGCATTCTCATCTTCATTTTTATTATACAAAATATGTTGGTCAGTGTACTTTCCCATCTAGCTCACAATCCATGGGTAAGCAGACGTGAGTGCAGAAAAGGGTTCTGAAGTGTTTTATCTAAAAAAAATTCAGACCTTAATTTCCAAATTGTTAAGGATCAAACATTGTAAACGACGAAGGTGGCCACTGAAGAAACTTCAATGTGAAAAATTTCAAGCAACATGGGAGATTATACCGACTGAAATATTTTGAAAAGAAACCAGCCAAAATGAAAACACTAATTCAAACGACTCACACAATAATGACAATACTTTATCTCAAATGTTTATTCGAAAAAATTCAGAACAAATGCCAGGAAGTTATTTAAAAGCAAATTTTTTTTTTGTAATTTTGAATACTGAATAAAAGCATTTTAGATTATATAAAACAAATTTTATTAATTTGGCCGTCATGTTCATTCATCTTTTCCCATTATATGGCATTAGAAGTTGTCTTTTAATTCTGTGGTGAGTGCTATCATAATGTGCTATTTTTAATAGAATTAGCTAAAAAGATGTTTTTGTAGAAATATGGTTTTAGAAACTTCAGGAAGTGTATGCTTATTGACATAGCAGTACCATATGAGAGAAACACCTCCATGAAAATTATCAAGAAATTGTCCAAATACAAAAATTGAGATTAACAAGATGTGGGCAATGAAGATCGAGACTGTACCAATAATATTTGGAGATCTGTGCCTCCGTGAGAAAATGAATGGACAATTTTACTAACAGTGTCCCAGGTAACATCAACATACAAGTTACCCAGTGTTATGGGGTCCACCCCCGATTTAATAAAAGTGGACTCTACCAGTGTCGTATACTTGGACTGCTGCCATTAAATACCCAGAGTCAGTCAGAGTAGAGGCAGTGATTGTGATTGAGTTGGAGGTAGAGTAATAAAATGAACGATTAACCGCTTTTTTTAAGTTCACAAAGTTAGAAGCAAATAAAAACTCTTAGGAAGTCCTACTTCGAGACTGAATTTACCAAAACTACTATTAAGTATATATATATATAAAGAATATATATATATATACATTTAACGATTAACTGGGTTTAAAGGATTTACTAACAGTATTAAAATTGTATTATTGTGTAAATACATTTATTTGTTATATTTCATTCCTGCGTTTGTCATTCATTGAGATTAAGATTTAATCTAAAATCCATTAACAAGAAAAGATTTCCCTAACGATGGAATCCCATATACTAAGAAAAATGCTATCAATTAAATGATAATTTTCCTATAGGGCTTAAGGAATATATTTTGGACACAGCTCTACAGGATACAAAGCAGGAAACATAACATACACAAATAATAATAATTATAATAGTAATAATAATAATAATAATGATATAATACACACAGAAGGAACAGTCAGAGCTAACTGCCCAGACATTGTTATTAGAGACCGCAGACAAAAAAGTGCCTCCTTATTGATATGGCAGTAGCTGCAGACTGCAATGTATCTTTCAAAATCTTCAAAAAGCTATCAAAATACAAGGACCTTGAAATTGAAAAGAAAAAAAGTGGCACATGGGAACAATGTTTATTGTAGTTGGAGCCCTCTGATTGGTTGGAAAAGATTCCAATAGACTAACTGAAGGAATTCCTGGAAGCCCATGCCTTAAAAAATACAAAAAATTGTTCTCATGAATACAGCCCACACCTTACAAAGGTTTTTGTCTATGTAGAATATGTGTTTTTTTTTTGTGTGTGTGTGGGTAATTGTCAGTGGAAAATATCATTTATGCCATTTCTAAACTTAGGGTTTCTTTGGGACCCAGAAAAACATAATCTATAAAAAGAAATCAAAGGAAATAAAATAATAATAATGATTAATTTAATTTCATTCAAAAGATTGATTTGAATTGAGTCATGGTAGTTGTCATAGTGGGATCTTTTATTGGCTTAGCCAAAAAGATGATTCTGTTTCTACCATTAGGTGGCATTAGAAGCATTTAGTTCCAAATTTATTAAAAAGGTTTAATTTTAATAATAGGATGATAGACTAAGTGTACATTTTTAATGAGGTTAGCCAAAATATTGTTCAGTAAGATGGCATTAGACATTTTGAGTTTCACTTTTATTCCAGACATTTCTTTTTAATTGCATGGTAACACTTGTTTAAGTGTACATTTTAAATGTAATATCCAAAAATATTATCCTATTTTTCTAGTATTAGAAATGATTAGTTGTAAATTTATTAAAATGACTGCTTTTCTTGGAACAGTGAAATCCGTCTAAGTGCGTATTTGATTTTTTTTTCTGTTAGAAAAATTTTGTTTTTATTTCATTCAAAAAGATTGTTTTGAATTTTATTGCGATTGCTCTCAATATGGCCACTTTTAATATAAGCCCAAAAGTGTGTTCTATTTTTTAGTAAAATGTCATTAGAAGCATTTAGTGTTGATTTCATTCAAAAAGTTCTTTTTTATTTGTAGTTATAGAGTTTGTTTTTAATGACTAACCCCAAAATATTGTTTTGTTTTTTTTTAAAAAGCATTTAGTTTTAATTTCTTTCAAAACTATTACTTTTACTTGTATGATGACAGTTGTCACAGTGACTGGTTTTATTGGATTGACCAAAAAGATTGTACAGCTTTTGTCATAAGATGGCATTAGAAGCGTTTAGCTTTAATTTCATTCATAAAGATTGCTTTTAATGATATAGTGAAAACTATCAAAGCCTGCCTATTTATTGGGTTGGACAAAAGGATTTACTAATTTGGTAATAAGATGGCATTAGAAGCGTTTAGTTTTAATTTCACTCAAAAAGATCTCTTATTTGATTGTGATAGTTGTTAATTCAGTTTTAATCATTTATTGCAATATATTGTTTGTTTTTTGTACAAATTTACAAATCAACATATTTATTTATTTAATAAGATTGCCAAAATGTTGGTCATGTCTCTGCAATTAGATAGCATTATAGTTGTAAATTCATCAAAAAAAGTTCTTTTTTTAATTATACCGTGACAGCTGTCATAGAATGTATTTTGTTTTAAATTGGGTTACTTTTCTTGTAAAACAGTGTTAGAAGAATTTAGTTCTAAATTTATTGAAAATATTCACTTTTAATTGAATAGTGGCATGCATTTTAATGATTTACACCCAAAATATTTTGGGTTTGTTTATCATAAGATGGCATTAGAAGCATTCAGTTTTAAAATCAACCCTCACCAGAAATTGTTCCTTCAAATTTCAGGTTATTGAGAACTTTATAGAATTCTTATAATGGAAAAAAAGATTCAGTTCTCTGGAAGATTACAAAAGCCAACCAATGCAGTTCTTTACTGAAGGTTTTTGGAAGAATCGTTTTGAAAAATGTCAAATGTGGTGTTCAATAAACTTGATATTGAAATTTAACAATTCTCTTTACTGACTAAAAATAAGAATAAAAATTTTAAAAAATCTCATAAACTTTTGATGTTTCCCAATAGAAAATAAAGATATCATTATTAATAACCACAGATTTCTTTTAAAACAGCATAGAGAAGGTTTTAGAATCTTTTTAACTCCTTGGTGATGTTCTTGCTTTGGATTCCATAAAATTGTTGACCCAGTTCTGAACCTCATCTTTCAGTTAAGTCATCATTTAAAATGGCAAGTAAAAAAAAACAAAAAACGGCGGCCATTTTGGAATTGCATCTCCATTCACGAAACATTCTGTCTTCCTGCAATAATCAATTTTATAGCCATTCAAACAACCCTTACTCTTCAGAAGCAATTATTATGGAAGCACTGTTGAGTGCTGGCCATTTTTTTTCTGCTTTTCTTATCTGTTCCTCTTGAATCTATCAAATGCAACAATTTGGCAGGGAGATTACTCGAAAGGTCACTGATTTTTTTCTGCTTAATGTTAGTCCTGCTGATAGCAGTTTTATGTCGTTCTTTATTTAATAAATTATTCAGAGGAGGTTGTTGCTTTTAATACAATATTTTAGACAGTGTGTTCTCTTGCCTTCCTCATGCCATCAGAAATGACAGGATGAAGAAATATGATTTTTTCATGAATTAATCTGTCGATATCTTCATATTTGTTGTTTTTAAGAAGCACCGTGATGATCCCATGGCGTATTTAGACGATTATCATCATACTTGTTGTGATCATGACACGTTTATTCTTTGACATTCCTATTAATCTTTGAAGTCCTTGGATGCAATATCTATAATCATATCACATTGAAATACCAGTTCTCATACAATCACTAATGTTAAGCAATGTTGAACATGGCCAGTATCTAGATGGGTGACTATTTGGAATACTATGTGCTGTTAGCTTGAATGTATGAGTGATGTAATGGATAATGGCTGGGAATTGGACATCAGTGAGCCGAGTTAAAATTAATAATATTATTAATATATTAAATTAATTTATATAATAAAATATAAACTTTATATAATTTTCCTATATTATATATATATATATATACATATTTTTTATGTTTTATACATTCTGTTTGTAGATACAAATATTTAAGTAAATGCTCTGTTTATAAGAAACAGTATTAAACAACATTTACCAGCCTGAATGTCCAAGAAATTTTCATAGAAAATATTCGTCCTCCGACAAAAAATGAAAATTTCTCGGACATTCAGGCCAGTAAATGTTGTTTAATACTGTTTATTATAAACAGAGCATTTACTTAAATATTTGTATCTATAAAAAGAATGTATAAAACATAAAATGTCTTAAAATAATTGTCGGACTTTGTCCATTTCATAATGTGTGACATATATATATATATATATATATATATATATATATTAATATATATCACGAACTGACGATTGCATCCAGCATGAAACAGCCTGTCACCTCTGAGTGTTGACCGCAATGTTCATTTTTATATTTATATTTACATACGCTCTATCTCCGATATTGAGCACTTTATCTCATAAATATAGCACACCTTAAAACTAGATTTCTTCATATATATATATATATATATATATATATATATATATATATATATATATATATATATATATTATATTTCAATTTTGGATTTAAGTGAAGTCTGATGATCCAGAGCCCTGTAAAAGGGTTGTGGTGAAATAACTTATTACATGGAACCTTAAAGTGATCTGTTTTTATTCAAATATAAAATATGGGTAAAATAGCAGGACAGACTGGGTTCTATAGCCTTGGATGGCAACTGGTCTAGGAGAAGAACGACTCTGAATTCAAAACCTGCGGAGGGTCGTTTGGGAACCTTGTGACATTCGGTGCACCAGGTCTCTGTATTCGTCCCTTCAAAAAGTGTGGATGGCCCTGCACGAGACCTTCACCACTGTAATCAAATCATGTGCCGGTGTCGGGCTGTCAGTTTCCTGGAAACTGATCTGCTTGACCCTCATATGTCGAATCTCGACAGGAGAGTCGATTATATATATATATAGATTTTTGTTTTTTCTATCACATGGTGTCATACCTCGTTTAAAATGTAGGCTATATATTTTCTGTTCTTATATTACCTCTTTAGCCAGTTTATCCTGATGATCTGCATAGGTGAAATGTAGGCAGGTTTGTCTGGCTCTTTAGGTTTACTTAGTTTGCTCTGCATATTGAGCACTTTACTTAGTTATTTTTACCATACTTGTGTCAGAGGTTTCTTTCTTTGGACTCTGAACTTAGATTCTAGATGATTATTTTCACTGGAAGTACATGTTCTTAGTCCTTTCTTTTTTTATCCTTTTTTCCCCTTGGGTATTGGTTTGTTCATTTACAAGCTAAAACACCTAAGGTTTTGCCGGATCAGTACAGCTGCTTATATTTATAAGATTATTAGTATTATATATATATATATATATATATATATTATGAAATGGACAAAGTCCGACAATTATTTAAAGACATTTTCATGTTTAACATTCTTTATATAGATACAAGTATTTAAGTAAATGCTCTGTATATAATAAACAGTATTAAATAACATTTACCGGCCTGAATGTCCAAGAAATTTTCATAGAAAATATTTGTCCTTCGACAGGATTCGAACCTGTATCCTATACGGAACCGTCATATAACCTGATGTGCCTTACCACTCAGCCACAAAGGATTGTTAGGTTGGCAAGGTCGAATTTACTGCTTATAAACTTCAACCTTCCATGAATCTCTCTCGTACATTACATTACTTTATCTGTATATGCTTTGATTCTATTCACTATTTAGACAGTTATCTTCATATTTGTTGTTTTGATCATTACACTTTTGGTCAGTGTGTTCTTTGGTATTCCTAATACAGTCTGAAGTTTTGAGATGGAACCCTGTGTTCAATTCATTCTTTATTTACATGGTTAACTACATATTGGTCCTACCGGTTCCATGGGGTTATCATTATAACATTTAATTAGCAGCAGCTCAGTACTCTTTTCTTTGTTTCTAATGAAATGTTTCTGTTTCTTTGCTTACTTTCTAGAAGGCATTTTTCTCTATTCTAATTTTAAAAAATTAGATATTATGAAGCAGTTCAGTATTCTTTTCTTTGTTTCTAATGAAAATTTCCTGTTTCTTAATACTTAGTTTTTAGAATACATCTTTTGCTGTTCAATGAGCTTTTTGAATTCCATGTCGCATTTTCTGTTCTCTGTTAAAACACTTTCCTAGCTATTTAAATTTTTGTACTTGGTTCAATTTGGAATCTCCATTTTGTAATTCACATGTTGCGATGTCCCTTTTACTGACAACCAGGTATTCTGCCTTTTTTACAATCAATGTTTTGTCCTTTCTTTTTGCTTTCTTTTCCTGCTGTATGAGTTCTTGTGATAGCCTTTCTGTATCATTGTATCATCATTTGATCAATATTGTATCATCATTCATTGTATCATTGTATCATCATTCGATCAACATTTTATCATCATTGTATAATTATTATATAATTGTATCATCATTGTATCATTGTATTTTTGTATCAACATTTTTCATCATTGTATCATTGTATGCTCATTATATCAATATTTTATCATCATTGTATCATTATTGTATTATTGTATCCTCATTGTATCAACATTTTATAATCATTGTATCATTATTGTATTATTGTATCATCATTGTATCAACATTGTATCATCATTGTAACATTGTATTATTGAATCCTCATTAGATCAACATTTTATCATTATTGTATCATTGCATCATTATTGTTTTATTGTATCATCATTGTATCATCATTGTATCATTGTATTATTGTATCCTCATTGTATCAACATTTTATCATTATTGTATCATTGCATCATTATTGTTTTATTGTATCATCATTGTATCATCATTGTATCATTGTATTCAATATATATACATATATATGTCAAGTCCCATACTCTTCACATATGTTTATGTTTGTGTACTCCAGTGGGCAAGCGCGTGTGTATGTTTGTCTGCGTATCTCAATGGATGTATGGGCGTGTATGTATGTTTGCGTAAGTATGAGTGGCATCACGGGGACAATTTTTCCTCCCTCTTCCATAAAAGACACCAATACACGCAACCCTACATAAATCCAAAATTTAAAAAAATTAATCAGTTTGTCTGATGATCGCAAAAGCGTGAAACCCAGGGTCACAAACTCACATTAATCCAACTAAATATATATATTGATATATACATATTTATATATATATATATATATATATATATCTATATATCTTCCCCCTAAAATCCTTATATTGAAATCTCTTTCTCACACATTTTCTTTCGCATTTTAATATCAAAACTCATTTTTTTCTTTTCTCTCTCTTCCTTTTTTTTTTCTTTTCCTTGTGTCTGAAATAAACTGAACTCCATTTATTTTTGTAAATCTGGTCGGAAGATGGACGTCTGGAGTCCATAAAATAAATTATCACCTGACCGAATGGATTCTCTATTCATTATTCTATATATATATATATATATATATATATATATATATATATATATATATATATATATATATATATATATATATATATATATATATATATATATATATATATATGAGGAGGCACGGTGGAGTAATGGATATTGGCTTGGATTGAAGAATCGGAGAGCCGAGTTCAATTCCAGTCGAATCCATTACATTCACTTACATGCTAATACCCTTGGGAAAGGTGTGAACCCTCTTCTCCCTCCAGCTATGGGTAAATAGCAGGACAGACTGGGTTCTATAGCCTTGGATGGCAATTGGTCTAGGAGAAGGACAACTCTGAATTCAAGACCTGTGGAGGGTCGTTTGGGGACCTTGTGGCACGTAGTACATCAGGTCGCTGTATTCGGCCCTTCAAAAAGTGTGGATGGTCCTGCACGAAACCTTCAACACTATAATCAATTCTCATGTGCTGTTGTCGGGCTATTGGTTGGGAACTGATCTGCTTGACCCTCATATGTCGGATTTGACAGAAGAGTCGAGCGAGCAAGTTTATATATATATATATATATATATATATATATATATATATATATATATACACCTGTTCATCTTTCTCACTATCAATCTCAACCATCTCTGTCTATCTATCAATATATTTCTCTCTCAACTTGCTCATCTCTTTCTCTTGCTGTTTCTCTCTCTCTAATTCAATTTGCTTCTCTATCTCTCTGTCTGTCAAATAGCCATATCTATCTATCTATCTATCTCCATTTTCTTATCTCTCTCTCTCTCTCTTGCTGTTTCTCTCTATCTAATTCAATATACTTCTCTCTCTCTCTCTCTCTCTATCTGCCAACTTGACATATCTATCTATCTACCTATCTCTCCATTTATCTTTGTCTATCTTCTTCTCTTCCTATCCATGGCATGCTGTCTATATCTAGTGGAGTTTGGGTCAGGAGCAATTTCCTTTCATTCATAAGCTTTAGCCTAGCTTGGCACAAGGCTAGACAATACTGAGGTCAACCAATGGAAACTGAAAGACTAGCTACCATCTTTCAGGCACAAGGCCAAAAGGATAAGTAAATGGATACATATCATTACTGGATGAGCCATGATCCCAACTCCAAAATGCAAGCCCAAGAACCAAGAGATGTATTAATATCAGATTATATAAAGCCTCTTAAATAATCTGGGACATACACTGTGTTATCCTGTTTTACCCTGAGACTGGGTTGACTGATTTCCTCGTGCCCACTTCTCACTTATTTTATAGGAAATAATATCTCGTTATTGTGAGCAAGGTCACCAGGAATTGTCTGGAATAAAATGGCTTCTTTAGTTAAAATATTTTGGATACTTTGGATCTCTTAGTAAAGTTTGTCTTTTCATTATCTATCCCAGTTCGTTTGTCATCCATTTTACATGCAATCATGGCTCTCCCCAACTTCCTATCTTTTGTAGCTCTTAGGAAGGTTTGTCTTTTCATTATCTATTGCAGTCCCTCTTCTGCCGTGCATTTACAAAATTATGGTTCTCTCCATCTTCCTATCCTTTGTAGCTCTTTGTAAGGTCTGTATTTTCAATATCTATTCCAGTCCCCAGCCATTCATTTATACAAGCAATCATGGCTCTCCCCAACTTCCTATCCTTTGTAGATCTTAGTAATGTTGTTTGTTGTCTATCCAAATCACTATTTTGACATCCATTTACACAAGCAATCATGGCTCTCCCCAACTTCCTATCCTTTGTAGCTCTTTTGTTATCTATCCAAATCCCTATTCTGATATCCATTTACATGAGCAATCATGGCTCTCCCCAACATCCTATCCTTTGTAGCTATTAGTAATGTCTTTTTGTTATCTAACCAAATCCATATTCTGATATCCATTTACACGAGCAATCATGGCTCTCCCCAACTTCCTATCCTTTGTAGCTCTTAGTAATGTTTGTCTCTTTCCTATCCCTCCCAGTCTCTGTTCTGCAATCCAGTTACACAAGCTCATTATGTAGGTTACTTGCTGCTTTTCTCTGTCTATCTTGCCTTCAGCATATCCTGTGAGTGTCTAATTCACCAAGCTCACTTTCCTCATTATGTGCCTGAGAAATTTCAACTGTCTCTTACTGATCCTAAGTGTTCTTTTTGTTCACATTTTCTTTGTTTCCCATTTCAGTCTATGGAATTCTCAGCAGAATAATAATAATAATAATAATAATATGTCGAGGAATGATAAATTCCATCTACCAATCATCAAATTGCATGTGAAATAAACAAATCTCTACCTATAACAAGAGCTATTTAGATTTTAGAGTTTATTATCAACCCACTAACAAAAAGGATGGAAATAATTTCTATTCCAATCACAATGAATAAAATCATGATTAGTCATAGGCTTCTACTTCAGAGCCCTTAGGATGTGTCGTGCAGAATACCTTGGTGAAGAAGAAAAATACATTGAGACTTCTTCACTGCCCACATCATTTCATCCTTAATGCTAGAACACGGCTTACAAAATCAACAAATCCAAAAATCTAGAGACCGAAAATAGCACTTCTAACATCAACAATAAAAAATTCATAATCCTACCTTACCAATTAGCACAGACTACGGAAGAAGGCCAAACAGGTAGAATCGAAACATTGTAACTATAGGAACTAAGATAAGGAGGCAAGTCTAAGTAAAATACTAAAGAAGGCCAATGGATACAACAGTCAAAATATTGTAAAGAACGAAGATGAAGAGATGAGCCTAACTAAACTACTGAAGAAGGCCAATGGGCACACAGTTGAAATGTTGTAACCATAACAAACAAGAAAAGGTTGCGATGGGTGAATAATTTGTAACACTGTGTTGTAAGTGGTTCTTGGGTGAATATTTAACACTCTTTCTACTAAATTCGTAATTTTATTAGTTCTCTATAATACTAGGATCTTTACCAACATGCTCAAAGCAATCGGAGATACAAGTAGGAAGCAAAATAGATCCAGTACCAATTCAGATGCTGTTACTAATCAAATAATTTTTTTTACATTCTAAAAGAATTTATGTTGGAGAGACATCACAAAATCTAAAAGTCCATATCTATGAACATAAAAGAGATTTACATTTAGACAGTCATTCAAATTTCTTTTCTGGCCATAACATTGATTTTAGTAATGACACTCTAATTAAAAAGGAACATAATTAAAAAGTAATTCAAGAGCCTACTAATATACCAACTATAAATAGACATCAAAAAAATTGTATCTATGAAAAGAATGTATAAACATAAATATATATATATATATATGTATATATATATATATATATAAAAAAATTCTTATATATACATTGTATATATATATATATATATATATATATATATATATATATGTGTGTGTGTGTGTGTGTACACACACACACACACATATTAAAATCCCACATAAACAAAACTAGACTTATTATACACTTACATATGTAAAACAATATTTAGTTTTTCAGTAGGCTTAAAAAAAAATTAATTCTTGAAACTATGTGGGATTCAGATGATAATATATATATATATATATATATATATATATATATTAAGACATTTTTATGTCTATACATTCTTTTTATAGATCAAAATATTTAAGTACATGTTCTGTTCATAATAAACAGCATTTACCGGCCTGAATGTCTGAGAAATTTTCATAGAAAATATTCATCCTGCGACAGGAATCGAACCTGTTTCCTATACAGAACGGTCATATAGCCTGACGTGCCTTTAACCGATTTGGCCACAGAGGAGCATTTGGTTATCAAGGTCGATTTTACTGTTTTTAAAGGCCATAAAAGCAGTAAAATTGTCTCTTTGGGTCCTGTCACTGGACCTAACTAATGTGTTTATCCACTGTGCCATTTGTCCTTGGATAAATGCATTGGTTAGATCCAGTGACAGGACCCAAAGAGTGTGAGTTCAATACCCAGTTAAGGCAGTGGAGAATTTGGAGAGGGGAATTAGCAGGAGATAACTGATAAGTGATATCCATTAAACATGGCACGTGGAATTAGAATAGTCTACTCCAGTGAGTGAAATAAAGAATTCAGTTTGACATTCCAACCACCTGAAAAAGGCCAGAGCATACAACAGCCGAAACATTGTAATAAATATATCGACAAAGATGAGCACAATAGTCCAAATAATGTAAATAGAGGGCATAAATAATAATAAGAAGAAATTCAGTAGCCTGAACAACTCTTGGAATGACAATGTTTCTTCACAAAATGGTACTAGATGTCTTTCATACAGGTGTACACCTGAAGATGGTTGGAGAATGAATTGACTGAAATGTATTGGTCAGAACAAAAGCAAAACAAAGAATGAGTTTCATAGTCTGAAGAACTCTTGGAATGATAATTGATCTTCTCGAAATTATAGATGTCTTCCATACAGTTGTACACCTAAAGATGGTTGGAGAATGGATTAACTGAAATGTAGTGGTCAGAACAAAAGCAACACAAGGAATGAGTTCAATAGTCTGAAGAACTCTTGGAATGATTATGGCTCTTCACAAAATAGTAGAAGGTGTCTTCCATACAGTTGTACACCTGAAGATGGTTGGAGAATGGATTGATTGAAATGTAATTGTCAGAACAAAAGCAGCACAAAGAATGAGTTCAATAGTCTGAAAAACTCTTGGAATCATAATGACTCTCCACAAAATGGTAGAAGGTGTCTTCCATACAGTGGCTCTTGGGCCTCATAACAGGTGAATATTATTGTAAAACAAAATAAAAAACCTTGTCAGCCACTGAAGGATAAACATTCCTATAACTGCTTTAATCAACCGGTATTGTCTTCAATCTCACAAAGCCTTTCGTGTTTTATAAAGACTAGAAGAAAGAAATTTCTCAAGTGCAATATCATAAGCGGCTGTATGGCCATTATTGCTTTTACAGTCCATATCTCCATGCATGAATCAGCCACTCCAAGACATTCATTGATTTCATGGCCTCTGCAACAATTTATAAATTATCTTCAATTCAATTCTTTGGGAGACTAAGTAGATCAGGTAAAGAAATTTCTTTTGCGACATCTAGACCAGTGACTTGTGGATAATAACTGCTCTTATCACCATGCATGAATATGTTGAATCGTTATCTCGCCCATTGACAAACAAAGAACATGTTAGATAATGAAATATCTCAAGAGATATCTTATCAACCAATCCAGAACAATCATGGGTTTCGTTATTTTCATCACAATAAACACATTATATTGAATCATCATCAATTAAGCCTGTAACCAGAAAATCGAAGACAATATAATTTAAATGAACAACACCAAGACAATCGTTAAAAAAAAAACATTCAAAAGATTTCATCGACTGTGGTTTGTGGTCCTTTTCATTGACAAACTGAAAATCCAAAGAAAAGTATTCATTTGTTTCAAGTCATCATTAAAACTAATGTAATCGTTTGGGACCATAATCGGATTGATTGCCATCAAATAATTATCGCCCAAAATTGAAAAACATTCATAAAGCCCAAGAACAAATTTGTTTTTACATTTTTCAATCATAATCAATCTATTACCAGAGTAAGATGATATTCATTCATTTCAAAGCCATTATTATCACCTGGTCATTTGGGATCATAATCTAATTTATTGCCAGATTAAGAAAACACCAGGCAATGATATCTCTGCTGTCATCACAGGTCAAAAATGCTCTTCAGTTTGATCAAAAAACCAATGCAATTTCAATATCACCATTATCTTTATTCGGACTCTGGTTTATAAGCTGATCCATTGCCAGTGTGTTGAAAAATTTGGACAATTAACCACTTTTCACAAAAGGTAAAAATCAGACATTTCCTTAACACTAATCATCCAGTTATTCCTTTTGCAGATTTCATCATCTACGATTTGTCTTGGATCATAAGCTGCTCTATTGCCAGTGTATGAAGACGCCGGATCATGATATCTCTTATGTTTAGTGAGAGACCGTCAATGAGTTTTTTTTTTTCATCAGCATCTAATATTTGTCTTGGATTGGAGAGGAGAATTTATGCCAATAAATGAAGATAATGACAATGATACCACTTCAGTAACTCAGGACAGTCATTCCTTTAGCAGCTTTTTATTAACATCTAGCAACTATCTTTGAAGGAAGGGCGAACATTGACATCTTTATTTCAACCTCAGACAATGATATCTCTTCAGCTAGCCAGTCCATTCCTTTTGCAAATTTCATATTTATCTAGTATTTGTCCTGATCCATTGCAATTGCATGAAGACAACAGACAATATCTCTTCAGCTAGCCCAGGAGAGTCATTCCTTTTACAGCTTTCATCGTCATCTAATATTTGTCTTGGATCATAAGCTGATCCATTGCCAGTGTTTAAAGACAACAGACAATATCTCTTCAGCTAGCCCAGGAGAGTCATTTCTTTTATAGATTTCATCGGCATCTAATATTTGTCTTGGTTCATAAGCTGATCCATTGCCAGTGTATAAAGACAACAGACAATATCTCTTCAGCTAGTATGGGACAGTCATTCCTTTTACAGCTTTCATCAGCATCTAATATTTTTCTTGGATCATAAGCTGATCCATTGCCAGTGTATAAAGACAACAGACAATATCTCTTCAGCTATCCCAAGACAGTCATTCCTTTTACAGCTTTCATCAGCATCTAGGATTTGTCTTGGATCAAGCTGATCCATTGCCAGTATATGAAGACTCTGGACAATGATATCCATTTAGCTAGCTCAGGACAGTTATATTTACAGCTTTCATCAGCATCTAGGAACTATCTTGAATCATAAGCTGATCCATTGCTAGTGTATGAAGACGCCAGACAATATTTCAACAGCTAGCCCAAGACAGTCATTCCTTTTGCAGCTTTCATCATCCCCTAGGAATTGTCTTCGATCATGAGATGATCCGTTGCCAGAATATGGATACCCAGGGTAAAGAAATTTCAAGCAAATACCTCAACATAGCCCCAGTGATTAATATCGGCAAACTGATACAGGAAATTAAATTAAGCATGTGTGCGTCGATTTCATATGCAATACTATTATCTTTTGGGCTATAATAAAATTTTATGGAACAAATCGATAAAACCAATTCATCATCCTTAGTCTCAGTGGAACTTTGGTTTACAGCCAAGTGTTGAAAATTTATGGACTGAGATACTCTGAGGAAGCTGTTCTATTCTGAAGAAACAGAATTTTAGGAAATACAAAATGAAAAAAAAAATAGTAGAAATAATTCCATTAATAAAAGTAAAAAAAACATTCTGGTTTTTCAGAAAAAGAAAAGGTTTTTTTTTCATTTATTTTGATATTTCAAACAAATTAGTAAAATCATAAGAAAAATTTTTATAATAAATTAAATATTTTTTTTTTAAAATATTTTTCAATATATAATTTTATCTTACTAGAATCTTCTTGAACATTTTTTTATTTTCAAAACTAGTAGATATGAATATGTTTTAAATATATAATATATATATATATATATATATATATATATATATATATATATATATAATAAAATTAGTGTTAAATATACACATACATATGCAAAATATATAAATACATATACTTAGGTGCATTACACACACATATAAATTTTATAAAAAATTCCAAGATGATAGAATCCAGGTAGAACTCAATGTCCAGGACAAGTATAGGATATAAAAAAAATTAAACACAATTTTTTCCATTTTAGGCAAAAAAAAAAATGTGATTTATTAATTTGTAGGTCTGATGAATTGGATCGTATTTATAATGGCAATGGAATAAATTTTGACTATGGAATATTATTTTTTAAATTATTTTTTTATATATATATATATATATATATATATATATATATATATATATATATATATATATATAATGAAAAAATTTAATTTAAGGTACCATTACAATAGTTTATTCAATCAAAATCCTTTTTAAAGGACGCCGGATCATCAGGTAACACTTCCAACAACGAAATGAAAGGAAAAATGGGATTAGAAATTGATGGGTAGTGTAATTTTTGTAATTTAACAGGGAGGGTGATAGTTGTAGTTAACGAGACAATGTAGAGTATAGGGAGGGGTTAATTTCATATCTCTCTTAAGCATGCTTTATATTGGGGTAGGAGGAGTGACTGAACCATGACCTATTTAGATTGTTAACTTAACGGAAATGATATATAGAAATGGGAGGGATTATTTTCAAAAGAAAAGGAAAAAATGAAAAAAACTTACCAAGACAGACGACAGTAATACAGATATATCTAAATGTGTTAATCAAAAGGAGATGGGGAATTTAAAGTGAATCAAAAGGCTGTAATTTTGTTTTAACAAAATTATATAAATAGATAATTTCAATGCTTGATAGAAATTTAGATGTCTAAAAAAATGATGAATTTTATCAATTTAAATATTTAATTTTTTTGTGGAATAGTTTAGGGACTTAATATAATTTAACTACTATTTTTATTAGCACATTTATCGAGAACATATTAAAATAATATTTAAAATTATAACATTTAGTAGCCTGGCGTTGCCCAATCATGTAACAGTAAGAGATAGATCAAGTATCGACTATCATAAAGACTGAAAAATAAAATTGACAAAGATTATTGTTTAAGGTTGACGGACACGCATGTCTTAATTATTTAATTTTTTTTTTTTTACGAATTGGTCAAACCCAAACTCAAACAAAAACATTGTTTACAATCGTTATGAGTCTATCGATTGGTGAATAGAATTTTATTATAAACAATTGTCTTGTAAATGGAATTTTTAAAGCATTCTGAATGTAAATAAAGAAAAAAGTGTGCCAGACAATAAGAAATACTACCTGCCAAAAAAAAAGTGGATGTTTGTTTTATCGGCTGAAAAATGTAAGATATCCGATCCCATATATAAAGGAACACACACACACACACACACACACAACCTGGGTTTTTTAACCTAAGTCACTCCACGGAATCGCTAAAACATAGAGCATAGTCTGATGAAAAAGACGCTAAAGTTTATGAAAACAAAATTTTATCGTCAAAATGCTTATGTTTTTTAATGAAGAGGATAGACTAAATTTTTTTTTTATTTTTTAAAATTTTTCCATCGTTTTAGAATATTCTAAATTTTGATTTAAAAAAACCTTGTTCTCTTTGTCACAACAAGGGGTAGTAAATAACATAGATAATTTTAGCGCGTTTTTTTTTTTTTGTATTTACACATTAATTTGGAAAATCTTGCAAAAATAAAAATAATTGGAAGATGTTAATGAAACTTTCAGAAACTATTCACAGATGATCGAAATTATTATAAATATGTTTTTTTTTATTAAAGTCATGGCAGAAATATTTTTTTTATATTTATTAACACCCCCTATAACTAATTTTATGAAAAACTCTAGAAATTCGAGACATCGGTTTTAGTGATTACAATAGTTAAAAGCACAAGGCTTTGAAGAATGCAAATCATGTTTTTTTTTTTTTTTTTTTTGGACAACGTACCTGAAAATCAGCTGTGAATTGTAACATACAAAACTCAATAAAACAAATATATTATTTAGTTTCAAATGCTTTTATTTGTTTTAATTTAATTTTTTTATGAATATGGACAATATTTTCTGAAAGCAAAAAATTTTTTTTCAATGAAAATTTTTTTTAATACAATTATTTATTATTTCTTTAATTTTAAAAGATTTTTTAAAAATGTTTAAATTGAATTTAAAAAATATTTTAACATTAGTTAAAAGCAACATCAACATTTCAAAATGTCCGTTTTAGATTGTCATTGTCTAGCGCTTTGAAAATTGTATAATTTGGACCAATCAGATTAGCCATGGTAATTAGGAAATGTAATTTTTGTGTTTATAGTCGGACAGTAATTATCAAGTACGGAAGACCAACCAGAATACAATTTAGTTGCATTATTTGAGTTCAGCATTGTTCTCCGCTGTTAAGCCCTTTACTTTTGCGAAACACGTATGGAGAAGTTAATTTGAGTTTTCAATTTCAACTGAGAAGGGTACCTACAAGTAACATTATCATCTTATGAAATTTAACTACTGCTAAACTTTAATTTATATGATCTTATTTTTATATTAATCTCAGTTATGACATTTTTCCATAAATGAAATATCAAAATTAATAATAAAATGAATGGAAATACAAATAACACAGTAAAATGTAATAAATGTACATAAAATTATAGTATTTTATGTAACACTTTCTGATAAAAATTTCATAAGAAAGGTACCTAAATTAATTAGATACCTTTTTTTTCTTATGAAATTTAATCTCATATTAACAGTATTATTTTTTAATTTCTTTATATTTTCCATAAAGCATCGTAAACGTAAAAATGAAAGCTAAGTATAAAAAAAAAAAAAAAAAAATAAAGCGCTGAATGTTTTCCTTAAAAAGTAACAAGGTAAATAATTTGTTCACTTAAATAATTTTCAATTCCTTCCATCCGTAGAAAATAATTACCCTCCCGTAAGTTATCTAAACGTCATGAATGTGCCTTTCGTCAATCGTCAAGCGACGCGAAAGGTTATGACCTGCTTTGTTTTATTTTCAAATTACATTTTTTCAAGCGCAGAAGCTATAGTTAAACTTGGTTCAAAATATTTTAAATAAACAGTATAATATCTGTTTTTATTAAAATCAGTTTTGAAAAAATGATAATTGATTTTTAAAAGAATATCAAAGTAAGATTTTAATCTTTTTTATCAAATCGAAAAAAAATGATTGAAAATGATTATTATCTGTCCTTTTTTTGAAAAAAAAAAATATTTTTAACGAAAATTTCAGACGTGCTAGGAACGATTAAAAAAAAAAAAAAAAAATACCCAATACTTTGATCTTTCCTCTTTAATAATAATATGAACATTAGACGATAAAATTTTGTTTTTCGTCAAGTTCGGCGTCTTTTTCATCATGTTATGCTCTTTTGTTTACATTTTCGTGGGTGAGTTGTCCCCCTTTCATTCTCACGATGTGTCTTAATCGTGTTTTCAAATTGATTTTCTTAAAAAAAACAACTGTTTTTCCCATTTTCGGCGCCGTTAGAACCACCAAAAGGTAATTTTATGTAGTCCTGTGAAGTTTTTGTTGAAATCGGCTAAAAAATGTAGGAAATTCGATCCAACATATAAACGTTACAGACACACACACACACACACACACACACACACACACACACATATTTAAAACAAACCTGCGTTTTATAAAAAAGTAAAATTATAATAGTTTAAATTTACCGACCAATTGTACTTTTTTCAATTTTAAAAATTTCGGTAACAATAACATTTATATTAGTTTTTTTTTAAATCTAATTTCAGAAAGGAATTTTATTTATTATTATATGGGTAAACTTAATTAAGGTTTAGGTTTCATTATTTAATAATATTTGAGGGTAATATTAAAAGATTTTGTTTTTAATCTTATATTTATCTCGCAAACATATTCATGCAAATCCATATATACATACGTCCATTTACACATGCAAATACACACATAGACACAAATTGCAAATGATATACACAAATGTTCATCCATCTTCATACATAAATTATATATAATATATTTCTCAATCATTACCTATATTTAATATTTGAAATTTATTTAGATTTTAGTTTGATTTTATAGTTAAAGTTTAACTTTAGGTGACTTCTGAAGTGGAAATCATTATTAAAGGAATTTCGTTAATATTATTATTACTATTAATAGTTAAATAGTGGTATATTTAAATTTAAATTATCAATTTTAAAATGAAACTCCCTTAAGAAGATAAAAAACACTCTCAAATTTCTAATTATAGAACATTAAAACCCCAAGTGATACTAAATATTAAAAAGAAATTTTTAAAATACCAAGAAAAATGACCAAGTACTTCCATTTAAAAATATACCATACAAATATAGACACATACATAAATACATATATATATATATATATATCCATATATATATTTATCTATTTATCAATTATCTATCTAATCATCTATCCATCTATATATACGTATATACATATAGGTATACTCATATACATATACACAAATATATAAATATACAACCATATATATATATATACACACACACATATATATACATAAATACCTATTTACCTACACACGATATATACACAATTCCTACCCCAAATAAAACATGCTTAAGAGAAATATGAAATTAACCCCTCCCTATACTCTATGTTGTCTCGTTAACTACAACTCCCCCCAGTTAAATTACAAAATTACACTACCCATCAATTTCTAATCCCATTTTTTTCCTTTCATTTCGTTGTTGGAAGTGTTACCTGATGATCCGAGTCCCTTTAAAAAATGATTTTGGTGAAATAAATTATTGTAATGGTACCTTAAAGTTATCTGTTTTTTCATTAAATATTAGCTCTGTATTCACATTGAGCTCTCAAGTTTCATCTTCCTTGGAATTACCCATTCGGTTTACCAAGTTCTTCGTAACTTAATATATATATATATATATATATATATATATATATATATATATATATTTAAATAATAGGTGTGTATATATATATCATTGATAAATCATCCATGTAAATAAAACAGACTATCATCACATTCTTGTCCGTGTATTGCTTAATATATTGTACATGTAATTGTCATCTTTGATAATGACTTGTAAATGCTGAAATCTTAGATTGGATTAAAAAATATGTATCAATATTGTGATTTTCTTTCTTCGTTTAATGATAATGTTATTAAACTTATCAGACGATATGAAAAATAATTTACATAAAATAAATAGACAACACTTGTCTATATTATTTAATGAAACATGTATGAATGAAAAATGCTGTCTAAATACACACACATATATATATATATATATATATATATATATATATATATATATATATATATATAAATATTTTTTGAAAATAACCCAAAATCAAAAAAGAACTCTTAGAAATTTGAATTTTAAAAAGAATGGAATTAATTACCAAAATTATACTTTGAGAAAAAATTGTTATGAATGTGTAAAAATTGTGCTGCAGTAATCAAAGAGAAACTAGGATATTTTGATGAGTGCAAAATTTAATCATAAAATGATTTTATTTCATAATAAAATTATTATAAAATTTTTTTAACAATGAAGAAATATGTTTCCATGATTTTCTCATATATATTCATATCTGCTTGATGCATATCGAAATCAACAAATATTATATAATGACGTCACACATTATAATTATATAATATACATTTTACATGAAAATTTAAATTTATTTTGAACTATATGACGTTCCATATAGGATACAGGTTTGATTCCTGTCATAAGACGAATATTTTCTATGAAAATTTCTCGGACATTCAGGTTGTGTAAAATTTAAACATTTTTTTATCAAAAATATTTCCATCTATAAAAAAGAATGTATAAACATAAAATGTCTTAAAATAATTGTTGGACTTTGTCCATTTCATAATATATATAAACATTTTATCTTTTTAAATTCTTTTTATAGATACTGTTTTTAAGTAAATGCTCTGTTTATAATAAACAGTATTAAATAACAGTTAATTTGAATGTTTTTTTTTCATAAATAGAAAATTTTTCCTTTGACAGGATTCGAACCTGCCATCTTATACGGAACCGTCATTTACTTTTGTCATTTAAAAATTTAATTTACTTTCTTATAAACTTCAATCTTCCATGAATCTCCAATACATTCATAACTGCTCATGGCAATATCAAATATGTGGCAATCAAATCCGATCACATTTGTATTTATTAAAACAAAAGACATGTTTAACATTCTTTTTATAGATACAAATAAAAAACATTTGATATCTTTTTTTTCTCGGACATTCAGGCCGGTAAATGTTATTTAATACTGTTTAAATATAAACAGAGCATTTACTTAAATAAATGTATCTACAAAAATTAATGTTAAACATAAAATGATGAAAATAAATTGTCCAAAGAAATATTTGTATTTTCTATATATATATATATATATATATATATATATATATATATATATTTTCCTATATTCATATTCAGTTTTGAGTTTGAGTCAGGTCATTCTTTATATTCTTTTTTTGGTTTGATGCAAGCCATATAGTATATACCTGTCGCATGGTCAGGCAATTGATCTCCTATAAAAAACCTGTTCCCAAATTTTATATGCCTGTGTTATATTAGATAACTGTTAGAATTTTCAAGACCCTCTTTTGCAAAAATTTTGAAAAACAAACAATTTAACTCTGAAATGATATCAATATATTCTAGCTATCTCTGTGCAAATGGCCATTCAAATTTTTATTAATGATTCCAGATTTTTTAAAGAATCAATTTTTTCCAAAGAAATTCTGGCAGTTTACATAAACAATAACTACTACTGGGAAAATGTAAAAAAACATTTTCCGTTTCAGCCAACAAATATCGGCTAAACTCTGTGATAAAAACATTTTTCCCATTAGATGTTCAATTCTCTTGCATATTTAATGTCACTGGACAAATATTAAAAAAGATAGAGAAATTACTATATGGATGTTGTATTGCCATCTTGACGCTTTATATATATCTATTTTCCTATGGTGATGGAAATTCTTTGCGGCGCGTGCAATGCTTGATGGGCTTGGTTAATGGTCATAACTCAACAAAATGGAGGCAACTTTGGGATTATCTAACGTTGCTGTTTTGCTGGTTGAATGGCAGCATCCTTTGGTGGATTCCTTAGCATCTGAGCAGCCCTTGTCTTGGAATAGATAGTGCTAAAAGTAAAAGACCTGAATGCAGAACTGCCATTATAGCAAAGAAATTATCAAGGAACAATATTGATATAGCAGCTCTCTCTCTCTCTCTCTCTGAGACCTGTTTTAGCGATGAAGATCAAATGACGGAAAAAAGTGCAGGTGAGAAACATCGAGAGGTGTGTGTGATTTGCAATAAAATCTGATCTTGTTGCCCTTCATGAGCATCCTCAAGGCATAACTGACAGAATCATGACTATTTGTATGCCACTGCCAGGAAACACATTCATGATATTAATCTCTGTCTATGGTCCGACCAAGTCCAATAGTGAGGAAATAATAATCGCTTTCTACGACGACCTCCATTCAATAATATCAGAAATTCCCCAGGCTGATAAAATTCTCTTTTTGGGTGATCTTAATGTAAGGGAACAAATCATGAAATGTGGGACCCTGTTGGTTGTTTTGGACTTGGTGAGGTAAACAGCAATGATCTGCATCTTCTCCAGTTCTGCACGAACTTCAATCTTGCTATATGCAATACTTTCTTCCAACAAAAAGAGATCCATAAGGTAACCTGGATTTATCCAAGGTTTCACCATCATCACATCAATGATTAATTACAACATTTTTTCAACATTTTCAAGATGTTTTTGGCAAAAACTGAGAAATTTTAAGGAAGGGCAGAATGAATTACTGATTTAATCTTTAAATTTTCAAATATGAAACTGTATATAAGGTGGAAAGTTCGTTCTAGAGGGACAAAAATCCATAAACAGGATGATTTGAATAAGTTGAGGGATATGGTGGTATGGGAAGAGCTTCAAAAAGCTGTGGAAGATTTTCAGTTTCATGGTTTCGGGGGAAGATTTCAAAAAGACCATCTACAATATCAGTGTTGTTGTCTTGGGATTAAGAAAAAAGACACAGCATTGGTTTGATGAGAAGAATCTTGAAATCAACCAGCTTATTAAAACCAAAAACGATCTTTCTCAGAAGATGTTGAGTGCATCTGACAGTGATCGTCAATCATTTTGCCAGTCCTTTAAGGCCTGTAGGTCCTCTCTTCAATGTAGATTATGCCAATTAAAGAATCAATGGTGGCATATTTCCAAACAAATTCAGGATGCCTACCGTCGTAAAGACTCTAAGGTAATGTATGGCCTTATAAGAAAGACCTTTGGGTCTCAGTCAGCATCTGTAACTACACTGAAAACCAAGGATGGAACTGATCTTAAGGATTCCAAAAAAAATATTACAATGTTGGACTGAACATTTCTTTAATTTTACTCAAAATATTGGGTCAAGCCATGGTTCTATGGTTTTCAGGCAACATTCCAAATATGCCACATGCTAGGATCGATCCCTCCACTCTGATAACATCAAAAGTCTCCTTCCTGACAAATTGACCATGGTGAGATTTAAACCTGGGTCTTATGGTCAGAATAAAAAATGCTCTAACCATTCAGTCAATTATCTAAAAATTTCAATCCTAAGGCTTGGGTCAATATTATATTTATAGTTTTCAAGCACTTACCAATGGTGCCTCACTCTGGGATCAACCCCTTCATGATGTCTCCTTCCTGACAAATTGACCATGGTGAGATTTGAACCCAGGTTTCGTGGTTAGAATGCAAATGTTGTAACCACTCGGCCATGTGCACTTAGTCTGATTATAATAAATAAGAACTATCTAGCCCTCCACACTTTCCTTGTAAGAAATACAGAGGTTTGGATTTAAACATAAAAAATAAAAAAAAAAAAGTATTTCTATTCTAATAGATTTGTTTGATAATCCTGCAGTTTTTGATTTGAATATAATCAACAATCTGCCTAAGTCTGATGTTCCTGAAATGGCAATTCCACCATCGTATGAAGAGACTAGGAAGGCAATTCAAGAGGTCACTACTGGGAAGGCGCCAAGACTGGATGGAATTCCTGTTTGAGGTGCTCTTAAAAGGAAGAAATGAAATGGCAAGAAGAATACACTATCTAATTTCAGATGTTTGGAATGGCACGCATGTATATCAGAAGTTGATTGATACCATTCTTATGTCCCTTATAAATATTTTTCTATTAAGTTTTTTGATGTATCTAAATATTAAAATAAGCAATAATTATACATAACATATATATCTAAACTTTGAATAATAATTTGGTATTGCTAAAACAGTCAGCCACCTAGGTACTGAGAAGCATACGTGGATTGATGGACATCAAGAGAAAGCTTGAGAGAACAACAGCTAAAATGTTAACAACAACAACTCTGTAGCCCTCCACAGCTTCCTTTCTTTTGTTGCTTTAATTTTTTAACATTGAATCCATAGAAGGTTACATGGATTAACGAACATCTAAAGAAGCCCGGAGAGAACAACAGCCAAAGATGAGGAAATTAGTCTGAATATAAATGCATAGTATGTATAGGCAGCCACTCGTATACGACGATACCCGTCTACTAAGGCGGCTAGCCAATCCCTATTGCAGACGCTTGCTCAGGCACATTTTGCGTTTGTTCAACACCCACAGAGCCAACCTGTGGTTTATCCTGCAACTATTCTCAGCAGACCTTAGTTACAGTTTCTGGGAAAGAGCGTGTTATCTAGCGTGATCAACAATTTGAACAAGGCCAGCATGCTCAAGCCCTCAGCCACGATGAATTGTGACTTCATGTTAACACAGCTATTGATGGCATCCAAGGGTTCTGTCTGCCCATTTTCACTCACAAGGCTTGAGTCAAGCCATGGTGTGGTTTTCGGGCACTTTTCAAATATGCCACATGCTAGGATCGATCCCTCCACTCTGATAACATCAAGATGTCTCCTTCCTGACAAATTGACCATGGTGAGATTTGAACCTGGGTCTTATGGTCAGAATGCAAATGCTCTAACCATTCAGTAACATCTACCCAATTTCAATCACAAGGCTTGGGTTAACCTATAGTATAGTTTTCAAGCACTTACCAAAGGTGCCGCACTCTGGGATCAACCCCTTCATGAAGTCTCCTTCCTGACAAATTGACCATGGTGAGATTTGAACCCAGGTTTCATGGTTAGAATGAAAATGTTGTAACCACTCGGCCATGTGCACTTAGTCTGATTATAGCCCTCCACACTTTCCTTGTAAGAAATACAGAGGTTTGGATTTAATCATAAAAAATTAAAAAAGTATTTCTATTCTAATAGATTTGTTTTGATAATCCTTCAGTTTTTGATTTGAATATAATCAACAATCTGCCTAAGTCTGATGTTCCTGAAATGGCAATTCCATCATCAACTTGCTCAACTGTAAAATGCTTCCCTGCCACCTTTATGATCCATGTCACTTCAAGAGATAGGCGATCATGGCTCTCCACAATTTCCTCTCCTTTGTAACTTTCTTTTATTTCTCCTAATCCCTGTTCTGTCATGCATTTACTCAAGGTCACTAAGTATGTTATGTGTAATTTTCCTCTGTCCCTCTTGCCTTCAATCTGTCCTGTGAGTATCATATTTTCCAAGCCCACTTTCCTCATTATGTGCCCTTGAAATTTCAACTGTTTCTTTCTGATGTTAAGTATAACATAAGTTTGTTTTAATTTTCTCTAAAATTTGGTTGTTGCTCACATGATCAGCCCATGGTATCCTCAGCGTCCCCCTGTAGAGCCACATTTTTGTTGTTCCAAGTCTCTTTCCTTCACTGCGATATAGGAAGATAGATATCGCATAACAGTTTTGCACTCCTTGAAAATTTAAATGCAATGTCAATCATCTATCTTCCTGGCACCTGCTTTCTTTATTGTCGTTTCCCGCATGTTTTTTTTAATTCTCTTTTCACTCAGTAACCTTACTGGCATCATCATCTCACTTTAGGTGAAATTATTAAAATATATATATATATATATATATATATATATATATATATATATATATATATATATATTATATAGTTTATGAAAAACTAGGTAATCCGTATGGGTAAACCTAAGGAGGATAAAATCCAGAGAGCTCAATGTAAATCCAGAGCAAATAATTTTAAATAAAAACAAACCACTTTAAGTTTTCCATGTAATAAATTATTTCACCACAGCCCTTTTAAAAGGACTGCGGATCATCAGACTTTACTTCCAAAGGTTGAAACGGATATTTTTTGTGATCTTAAAGTGATCTGTTTTTATTTAAAATATATATATATATATATATATATATATATATATAATAAAGTTAATGGTCAGAGTTGAATTAGACCAGGAAATAGTGATATTAAAAAATAGTGAAATTGGCTAATCTCCTAATGATCTGCAGTCCTTTAAAAGGGCTGTGGTGAAATAATTTATTACATGGAACCATATATATATATATATATATATATATATATATATACAGGGAGCAATGGATGAACTAGCATCTAAATTAATTAGAGTTAATTTATTCAATAACATTGCCACTTGCTTCAATCATGGTCTCCAGGCTATTTTGGAATCTCCGCCAACTCTTCTGAAAAGTCTCCTTATTTAAGTTAGTGAATGTTGCCATAATCCTTGCCTTCTGTTCATCTTACAAGTTTTGTTGGTCTCTCGCTCAACTGTGAACCATAATAATCAAGCGGTTGCAGTCTGGGAAGTTAGGCGGCCTGATAGGCATGACTGGGTTCTCCTGCTTGTGTAGCATGGTGCAGAGTCCTGTTGCCAGATAGTATCTTCCAACTGCCACACTCTTGACCCAGAGCAGCACTATCTCCTCAAGTCACTTGATGTAGGCCTCCATATTGAGTGTGAGGCCCTGTGGGAAGATGAATGGAGGCATCACATCTCCATCACTAGTGACCACTCCAAACACCTTTGTAACCACCATTAACTGAAAAATTATCTACATTGTCCTCAGATTGATACCCAAACACATAGAAAATGTTTGTATCGATGCCTCCAGAGCAAATGTCAAGAAGTACAGCATGACACTTGTAAATTTCTGTCAGAATGAATTGTGTCAAGGGTCTCTTTATCCCACAGATGGTACCCAACTGACCCTACTATCCTTTGCTGTCGGCAAAATCTAAAACAATCAACATGCAGGCGTGAAATTAAAAAATATAAAGTGGTGACAATTTACTCATCGCACTTACTCCATGGAGTATACACACACACACACATATATATATATATATGTATATATATATATATATATATATATATATATATATATAATATATATATATATATATAATCAACTCTCCCATCGAGATTTGACATATGAGGGTCATGCAGATCAGTTTCCCGACACCGCACATGAAAGATTTGATTATAGTCGTGAAGGCCTCGTGCAGGACCATCCACACTTTTTGAAACAACAAATACAGAGACCTGGTGCACCGATGCCACAAGGTTCCCAAACGACCCTTCCTCAGGTTTTTGAATTCAGAGTTGTCCTTCTCCTAGACCAGTTGCCATCCAAGGCTATAGAACCCAGTCTGTCCTGCTATTTTTTTTTATAGCTGGAGGGAGAAGAAGAGGATTCATACCTTTCCCAAGGGTATTAGCATGTAAGTGAATGTG
>CAHIKZ030001743.1:242500-297500 GCA_903632075.3 Acanthosepion pharaonis | reverse complement strand
CACATTTATATATATATATATATATATATATATATATACAGTGGGAGGAAACAAATATTCATACACATAGAAATTTTTAATTTATTGTATTTCCAACTGATGAATAAACATACTTTTTATATAATTAACTGTACACAGTTGCCTAATGACTAAATATGCATAGAAAGCAGAAAAATATTTTGATTTCATAGAAATAAATCTCATTTATCCATTTCAATGGAGGGAAAAAAGTATTCGTACAATACAAAAAAATACATAACCTTCATTTAATACTTTGTAGAATAGCCATTATTCACTCTCTACAGCAACCAACCTTTTCTTTTAATTCTCTATTAACTGTTATGGTCCAGTTCCTTGTACCCCAGTGATAGTCCAAGGTAGAACCAATAAAGAAGAACTCGTATATGGAATGACACAGATATATTACAAACAGGAATATATACAGAGAAATAGAAAGTTTAATACGAACAATCATGTTTAGTAGTAATTTTCTGAACGTGACTCTGTTTTCAACTGCCTCTGAATAACTGAATTGACTAAAAAAGTGCTCTTAATGACAACTCCTCTCTATCACTTCACTTCAGACTTCAGACTGAACTCCAGACTTCAAACGGAACTCCCTAATCCTCTTGAATGCCGTTTTTATTGTAATGGAATAGTCCATTATGTTCTTATGAGTAAGGTCCCCTAACATTAACTATTTTCAAATTTTAGTTGGTATTTTGTTCATTTTTCTTCATATATAGTCTTCAGATCCTTGATGTTAGTTGGAGCTCTCGATTGGATTTGAATTTTCAAATAACACCATAGATTCTCGATTGGGTTTAAATCTGGGGACTAACTTGGCCATTTCAAGATATTTACATTATTTTCAGCAAGCCATTTCTTCATAGATTTTGCATTGTGCTTAGGATCATTTCTTGTTGCAAGATCCAATCAGGAGGAAGTTCAAGATTTTCAACTAAAATCATTAAATTTGCTTCCAAAGTATTTTGATATGCTGTGGCATTTATTTTACCATCCCTTACTGATATGTTGCTAGTACCTTTTGCAGAAATACATCCCCAAACAATGATGCCACCACCACCAAATTTCACTATTGGAACTGTATTCTTTTGTTTGAAGGCATCGCCATCTTTCCTCCATAAATGATTTCTAGAATTACATCCAGACGACTCAGTTTGGATTCATCTATCCATAATATCCTTTTCCAATACAATTTTCCCTTATCGTAATGTTCACAAATGAATTTCAACCTGGCATCTCTGTATCTATTCAATAGCAGTGGAGTTTTCCGAGGGAAGTGTGACTTTAGATTGTTTCTATAAATTTCATTGTTTATTGTCCGTTTAGTGACACAGATTCCTGATGAAGGCAAATCATCCTGCAATACTTGACATGTAATCATTGGATTTTGTTTAATTTGACGCATTAATTTCTTTGAAGATTTTGGAGCGTCTTCTGTGGGGCTCCTGTTCTTCTTTGGTTTTTGACAGTTTTCAGTTTTTTATACCTTGCACTGAATGAACTAATAGTAGTAAATGGAATATCCAGGTTGTCTGAGATTTTCCTGTAATTTTTACCTTCTTTCCAGAGCTTAACAATCAGTTCTTTTGGCGAAGTTATCAATTTTTACCTCTTGCCATGATGAAAACCTTCTTGCACGAATATCAATTGCAGAATGTTCTGTTTGTATTTTTTAGGCTAAAAATAATTACTGATAACATTATTGGAACATTCTAAAATATTCCACTTGAATAATCTAGAGTATTAAAGCAATTTAAAAGTTTAAAAATCTGAAATTTGCATTGTACGAATACTTTTTTCACCCATTAAAATAGATTAAAAGAAAAAATATAATGCAAATCGAAATATGTTTTTTTTTTTTAAATGTTATTGATAACAAACTTGTGGAGTGTGCAGTCACAACACTAAGGTTGAATTATTTTAAATTTAAGTGAGTGCATCTTTTACTAATATGGCAATTTAAGAAGTTTTTGTTGTAGGAGTTTATCAGTTAATGTGGCACTCGCTTAAATTTTTTTTAAATTCAACCTAAGCATTACGACTGCACATTCCACATGTTTGTATCCGTTGTAAATAACACATTTAAAAACAAAAAACATATTTCAATTTGCATTATATTTTTTTTGTCTTGGATGCTATCTGAATTTTACCAAAAAGAAAATAGTTTCCATGCCTGATGATGACTGGTTGAAAGTACTTGTATATTTAAGGAAGACCTAATACAGTTTATAATTTAAAAAATAAAGGATCATAACATTCATCGAGTGGTTAGTGGGTTAATGCATTTTTAAAATTTAGTTAGCGAGGGGATTTCTGTCCTGCTATTTACCCATAGCTGGGGGGAGAAGAAGAAGATTCAAACCTTTCTCAAGGGTATTAGCACATAAGTGAATGTAATGGATTCAACTGGAATTCGAACTCGGCTCTCTGATTCCTCACTTCGAGTCGCTATCCATTACTCCACGTGCCTCCCCATTATATCATTAACTTTACTAATTTACTTTTTGTATGAAAGATTCATTGTAATATATATATATATATATATAATTGATAACAGAAGCCATTGGTTTATACCAACGGCTTCCCATACTTAATACTTCTTGCATTCACTCTCGTGTGGTCATGTGTGACATCATGAGCTGCGGTGTGATTTTCGCTTCCAGCGTCTTCTATGCACGAGTTTCTCGTTGCTTGAAAATCATCCGTGTAAACAGAAACATCATCACTGTCTTGTCCATGTATTGTTTAATATATTGTAATGTAATTGTCATCTTTGATAATGGCTTATGTAAGCCGGAAGCTTAGATGAGATTAAAAAATATGTATCCATATTGTGATTTTCTTTCTTTGTTTAATGATAATGTTATTAAGCTTATCAGACGATATGAAAAGAATTTACATAAAATAAATAGACATCACTTGTCTATATTATTTAATGGGACATGTAACAATATATATATATATATATATATATATATATATATATATATGTTTCTTCAGTAGACACAGGGGCAACCTATGTTTTATACAGCTACTATGCTGAGTAGACCTAAGTTACAGTTTCTGGAAGAGAGTGCATAGCGTGGCATAATTAACAGTGCTTAACAACATGATTGGTGACTTCGTTTTAGTAGAACCCTCAACAGAACCATTGCATTAACCTATATACACTCACATGGTCTGGGTCAATCCGTAGTATGTCTTTCTATTGGGATTGTCTCCTCGATCCCATATGATCAAGAAGTAGACTCATTGAGAAATTGATGACAGTGAGTTTGAAACCAAGGCTTTAGGGTCAAAATGCTAATGTTTTAACTATCTGATCATTAAAAAAAAAATACAAGAAAAAATTATCTCAAACATCACAGACATGATAATTTATTTTCTTGTCCGTTCATATTAAGGTCTTATACTTTTTTTTTTTTGACTAGGATTTCCGCTTTGTTGGTTTCTAAATAATTGAGGCCATCGATGCAAGCAAGCAGCCGACCTCAAAACCAGCCGAAGTAAAAAAGCAAAAAAATTATGTTATCACATATAAAATAGTGACTTGAGGACTAATTACAGTTTTATTTTGCTTGTCAACCACTTTATCTCTTCATCTGTTTGCTTATCTGTTTTTCTATTAGTTCACAATGTTTTTTTGGGGGTTGGTCATCTGTTGAGTTCATCTTGTAATTTCTTTTAATATGTCAACTAAAATCACTGAGCTGTATTACAGCAAAGAGGTTTATTTTGTTGTGTTATGTTTGGGGTTGTTGCTTGAGATGGAGACGATGTCTGTTGGCAAACAAGAGCTACAAGTTTTGCATTGATTGAGACAACAGACAAACAAAAGAATGACTTGTGGCATATGGGTTAATATCTGAATGTTGGCTAGGTAATAAGTAACACAAGGGGTTAAACTGTAATTGACTCAAGGGTTTAAAATAAATAATATATATATTTATTTTTAGAGATGTGTGAGTCCTTTGGTATTCAGGCAACCAAGAGGATATTGATAGCAGCTTGTCTGTTTCAGTAGTTGGAAGTCAGACCATGGTAGGGGTAGTAGTGATATGAAAAATTAGGTCAGAGTTAGTGAAGTGTCTTTATCTTAAGATAGTCCCTGTAAAAATGAGGGTGTTGTTGAATTTACTCTGTTGGTGAGTTAGAGAGTTAGTAAAGTGTGTTTATCTTAAGATAGTGTTGTGGTAAACCCTCCTACAGTAGAATGAACTCTTCCTCCTCTCATAAATACAAACTGTGAGAGTCAGAGAAGTGAAGTGGAGTAGTAGACGCAGTACTAATCTACTTGTTACTAACAATATTGTTTTGTATATATCTTCAGTATACTTTTGTCAACCTACCTTTGTCTTCTGTGTCTTTCTTTCTGGTCCCGAAACAGGCCACAACAGATATTCCCTGTAAAAATGAGGGAATTGTTGAATTGACCCTGTTGGTGAGTTAGAGAGTTAGTGAAGTGTCCCTGTCAGTGTGGACTTGAGAACAACAACAGTAAAAGTGGTGGTTCTATGGTCCTCGAAACCTCCTGACCAGAGGCCTTGCTGCCAGATGTAGTTTATTGTCATGCCCAGGATGGACACCCAATGGACATTTTGAAGACAAGCTGGGCACAGGGCAATGGAAAGTAACCTGACTAACTTTTGTCAATGAATAGCAGAACATGTTACAGGAAAGGTAGTAAAGAGATAAGCATCTTCTATATGCCATTTTCCTTTAGGTAGGTGACACTCATAGCTCTCCACAATTTCCTCTCCTTTGTAGCTCTTAGTAAATTTTGTCTTTTTGTTATCTCTCTTAAACCTCATTCCACCAGCCATTTACACAAGTTCGTCCTTCTTTTTCTATGTACTGGATCCCTTCAGGATGTAGGCGATCATGGCTCTCCACAATTTCCTCTCCTTTGTAAAAAAAAAGTAAATTTTGTCTTTTTGTTATCTCTCTTAAACCTCATTCCACCAGCCATTTACACAAGTTTGTCCTTCTTCTTCTATGTACTGGGTCCCTTCAGGATGTAGGCGATCATGGCTCTCCACAATTTCCTCTCCTTTGTAGCTCTTAGTAAATTTTGTCTTTTTGTTATCTCTCTTAAACGTCATTCCACCAGCCATTTACACAAGTTTGTCCTTCTTCTTCTATGTACTGGATCCCTTCAGGATGTAGGCGATCATGGCTCCCCACAATTTCCTCTCCTTTGTTGCTCTTCGTAAATTTTGTCTTTTTGTTATCTCTCTTAAACCTCATTCCACCAGCCATTTACACAAGTTTGCCCTTCTTCTTCTATGTACTGGGTCCCTTCAGGATGTAGGCGACCATGGCTCTCCACAATTTCCTCTCATTTGTAGCTCTTAGTAAATTTTGTCTTTTTGTTATCTCTCTTAAACGTCATTCCACCAGCCATTTACCCAAGTTTGTCCTTCTTCTTCTATGTACTGGGTCCCTTCAGGATGTAGGCGATCATGGCTCTCCACAATTTCCTGTCCTTTGTAGCTCTTAATAAATTTTGTCTTTTTGTTATCTCTCTTAAACCTCATTCCACCAGCCATTTACACAAGTTCGTCCTTTTTCTATGTACTGGGTCCCTTCAGGATGTAGGCGATCATGGCTCTCCACAATTTCCTGTCCTTTGTAGCTCTTAATAAATTTTGTCTTTTTGTTATCTCTCCTAAACCTTATTCCACCATCCATTTAGATCGCTAGGTATGTTATGTGGTATTTGCCGCAGTCACTCTTATCTTCAGTATATCTAGTGAGTGTCAAATTTGCCAAGCCCTCTTTCCTCTTTATGTATCCCAGAAATTTCAGCTGTCGCTTCCTGATGTTAAGTGTAAGTGTCCTTTATGTTGTCATTGTTTCCCAAACTTAGAACCAAAAAGAAAGATTTGAACTTTCTAGGGTACATAATGAGGAAAGGAGGCTTGCAGAATTTAGCACTCACAGGACGTATTGACGGCAAGAGTGAAACAGTGAGCAATCTACTTAATTAGCTTGTGTAAATGACGAGTGTTACTAAAAACTACAAAGGATAGGAAGTTGTGGAGAGTCCTGATTGCCCATGTCCGGAAGAGAAACAGCACATAGAAGAAAAAGAGGATTACCAAAAATTATGTCCCTTTATTTTAACATCCTATAAATCCATAACGTCTTTATTCTATGTATCATATCGATTCTGGGTATGAGCGTTCATGGCTCTCCACAACTTCCTATCCTTTGTAGCTCTAAATAAGTTTTATCTTTTTACCATATCTCCAATTCCTGTTCCACCATCCATTTATATAAGCTTGTTTGATAGATTACTTGCCGTTTTCCTCTGCCTCTCTTGCCATTTATATAGCCTGTGGGTGTCAAATTCTCCAAGCACACTTTTCTCATAACACAGTAATAATAATGATGTGTTACTTATAACACATATTCATGTAATATTCTGATGAATCACTGAAGATTTTATAAGCATTCTCAGAAAGGTTTACATTGATTTCTTCTTCATCTATATGACATGTCCCTTCAGGGCACGGGCAATCATGGCTCTCCCCAACATCCTATCCATTATAGTTCTTAGTAATTTTATCCTTTTCATTATCTATCCCAATACCTGTTTTGGTATCCATTTACACAAGTAATCATGGCTCTCCCCAACTTCCTATCCTTTGTAGCTCTTAGTAATGTCTTTTTGTTATCTATCCCAATTCCTATTTTGAGATCCATTTACACAAAAAAATCATGGCTCTCCCCAAATTCCTACCCTTTGTAGCTCTTTTGTTATGTAACCAAATCCATATTCTGACATCCATTTACATGAGCAATTATGGCTCTCCCCAACTTCCTATCCTTTGTAGCTTTTAGTAATGTTTTTGTTGTCTATCCAAATCCCTATTTTGACATCCATTTACACAAGCAATCATGGCTCTCCCTAACTTCCTATCCTTTGTAGCTCTTTTGTTATCTATCCAAATCCCTATTCTGATATCCATTTACATGAGCAGTCATGGCTCTCCCCAACTTCCTATCCTTTGTAGTTCTTAGTAATGTCTTTTTGTTATCTAACCAAATCCCTCTTCTGATATCCATTCACATGAATAATCATGGCTCTCCCCAACGTTCTATCCTTTGTAGCTCTAAATAAGTTTTATTTTATTAACATATGTCCAATCCCTCTTCAGCCTTCCATTTACATACAGCTGTTTGATAGATTACTAGCTGTTTTTCTACTCTGTCCCTCTTGCCTTCAATATATCCTGTGGGTGTCAAATTCTCCAAGCACACTTTTCTCATAACACAGTAATGATACAAATATGTTACTTATAACATATATTCATTTAATATTCTGAAGATTCACAGGACATGTCACTTCAAGGGATGGAAATCATGGCTCTCCTCAACTTTTTATCCTTTGTAGGTCTTAGTAAGTTTCGTCTTTTAAATATACCTCCCAATCTCTGTTCTGCCATCCATTTACACAAGTAATCATGGCTCTCCTCAACTTCCTATCCTTTGTAGCTTTGACTAAGTTTTGTATTTTTATTATCTATCTTGATTCCTGTTCTGCCATCCATATACACAAGAAATTATGAATCTCCCCAACATCCTATCCTTTGTAGCTCTTAGTAATGTTTGTCTTTTTGTTATCTATCCAAATCCCTATTTTGACATGCATTTACACAAGCAATCATGGTTCTCCCCAACTTCCTATCCTTTGTAGCTCTTAGTAATGTCTACATTTTGTTATCTATCCTAATCCTTGTTTTGTCATCAATTTACAGAGGCAGTCATGGTTCTCCCCAACTTCCTATCATTGGTGGCTCTTAGTAAGTCTTTTCTTTTTGTTATCTATCTAAATCTCTGTACTGCCATTCATTTAAACTAGCAATCATAGCTCTCCTCAACTTCCTATCCTTTGTAGCTCTGAGTAATGCTTGTCTTTTAATTATATACCCCAATCCCTGTTTTGTCATCAATTTACACAATTAATCATGGCTCTCCCCAGCTTCCTGTCCTTTGTAGCACATAGCAATGCTTGTACACTTAATATCCCTCCAACTCTCTATTCTGTCATCCATTTACACAAGCTCATTATGTATTTTACTTGCTCTTTTATTTTACTTGCTTGTGTTCTTCTTGCGTTTAATCTTCCCTGTGAGTGTCAAATTCTCCAAGCCCTCTTTTCCCAGTGTGCACTCATAATAAAAATGCCTTACTTATAACACGTATTCATTTAATCTAAGTTTGATGTGTCTCTATATTAAAAAAATAAACATGTAAGAAAGAAAATTAACTTAATTACAAATTGCCGCAAAGGAATAAATAATCCTTAACATGAGAGACAAGTATACATTAAATACATCTTTTAAAGTATGAGTCTTCAGGCATTTTGTACCAGAAACCCAATTACTGTTGTTAATATAAAGAGATAGTAAATGAAACAGTTTTTGTTCAGTTGTAAATTGACCGATTATCTTCCTGGGCTTTTTAAAAAGACAAATATTAATGGCATTTGTTTTCATTTTATTAAATACTCTTTATTTAATAAAAAGAAAAGATTAGATTAGATTGATATCGGTGGCTGATCATAAGAACAAAAATGAATTAGCTTCATTTACAAGATTTATCAGTTAAAATTATCTGGTAGGGTAAAGATTACTTTGAAATATGAGAATGCTTCAAGATGTTCTCTTCCGTTTCTTTAAAGTGCTGAAGAAGACCTGTCTCATATCTGCTGCTAAATTTATATTTTTCAAAGTAGACCTAAAGGCATGGAAGCCGACAAAAAGAAATTTTATGTAGTTAAATATACACAAAGTTTATTATTTTATAAGATAATATAAGATTTAATTAAATATTTGAAATATCTTTATGTCATCTCAACGGACTTATTTAACCTATTGATATGAATTGATTCTGAGAGAATTAGAAGCCCTACCAGGATTAATTATTCGTAGCCAAAATCTTAACAACATAAGATATGCAGGTGGGTCAGTGCTGATAGCGGATACAGAAAGGAAAATACAGAAACTTGTTGAAAGGAAAAAGAAAAGACTAAACTATAATTCTTGAGATAAGGGATTATTATTATAAGCTTTGCTATTTGGAATAGCATTCTCATCTTGGCTTTCAAACTCACAATGTTTCGGCTTTTCCCTATTTGATAATTAGATGAAATTCTTCAGATGAGGAATTATTATCATATGCTTTGCTATTTGGACTAGCATTTTCATCTTGCCTTTTAAACTCACAATGTTTTGGTTTTCCCGATTTGATACTTAGATGAAATTCTTCAGATGAGGAAATGTTATTTATGCTTTGCTATTTGGACTAGCATTTTCATCTTGGCTTATAAACTCGCAATGTTTTGGCTTTTCCCTATTTTATAATTAAATGGATTTCTTCAGATAAGGAATTATTATTATATGCTTTGCTATTTGGACTAGCATTCTCATCTTGGCTTTCAAACACAAAATGTTTTTTATTTTCCCATAAAAATTAATAAATTTAAGAACACCATGTTAATTATTCAGATAGAAAAAAGGGAAGAGGATACAGCATCTGAAACATTGGGATAAAGACAAAAAAGACAAGGATACTGGTCCCAAAAAATCAATGTATAATAAAAAAATCACCTTTTTTTTGAAATTCAGATAAAAAGAAAATAAATATCATTGTATCTAAAACATTGGGATAAAGACAAAAAAATTTAAAAAAACTGGTCCCAATGAATCAATGTATAATAGTAAAGAACACCTTGACTTACAAAAATTCAGATATTTTTAAGGCCAGAATTTACAATGATCTGAAAAAAAAGGGATAAAAAAACAAAAAAGACAAACAAACTGGTCCCAAAGAATCAATGTATAATAGTAAGAACATTTTGTCTTAGAAATTCAGATTTTTTTGAAGGCCAGAGGGTATGTCTGAAACATTGGGATAAAGACAAAAAGACAAAAAAAAAATTTAGAATCATTATATAATAGCAAGTACAAAAATCTTAGAAATTCTGAAATCAAAACAGGAAAGAATGGGTACAGCATTTCGAACAGTGCAATGAAATCCTAGAGTAATAGTCATAAATTATTATTAGTTTTAGTGTCTATTACATCTCTTGGTATCATAACATTTGATCAAAATTTCATGTTTATCAGATTTGTTTTGATGTTTTCTTTCCAATAATGCTTCTGGTTACTTAGTTATTGCTACAAAACTACCTCATTATGCAGCATGGGGCAGTGAATTCTCCGGGAATAATCTCCTGCATGAAATGGGTTATTTGGGTGGCTTTAAAAGCAAGTTTCTGAAAAATTTTTTTAAATTTTTCTCTTTTTAAAAAAAAAAAAGCTTTTTGAGCCTTTGTATTTTTGAAAGATATCCACTGTGATTATTTATCTGAATGAGAATCAATAGATTTTTCCGATAAACATTGCTGAAATCAGTTTGATGGGCATAATCGATTTATTTTCATTCCTGTAATGAATAATGTTCTCTCTCCAAAGATGGAAGAATTGATCAGACAGAAATGAAAATTACCAAACAAGCATTTTATAATACTGCTTAAAGATGACAAACACACACAATATATATATATATATATATATATATATATATATATATATATATATATATATATATATAAAAATTTGTGTTTTTTTTGTTTAATATATATATATATATATATATATATATATATGAAAAAAAATTAAACTGAATCTTCTTTGCCTTCCCTGATGCAAATCAGTCTCTTATATTGTTTTTTTTCTTTCCACACTCACAAGAGTAAGATCACTCAGTCCGTCCAGTACTATTTATGGTTGAGGTGTCATGGGGTTAGAATGATCATCGGAGGTAATTATGTTGGAAGTCAGATAGATAGATAGATAGATAGATAGATAGATAGATGTTAGCAGATTGTGAGAGATAGATAGATAGATAGATAGATAGATAGATATTGGACATAGACAGAAAGATAGACATTAACAAAATTAGGTTGATGTGAGCAGACTGTGATAGACAAATTGATATTATGAGATAGATATATAGATAGATTTAAATAGACAGTAGGATAGATATATATACAGAATGCGATTGGTAAATTGTCGCCATTGAATTCTTTGAATTTTGTGCCTGCATGTTCTTTGTTTTTGATTTTTTTCAACTACACAATAAACTACAATCTGTTGGGTACTGTTTGTGCGAAAAAGAGCACTCTGCCAGAAATCTGGAAATGGCATGTATTACTGCTTGGGATTCACACCAGAAGCTATAATACTAACATTTCAGAGGACAGTGCAGAGTATTTGGAAAGAGTTGGATGAAAAAAAGCCAAAAAAAAATCCTGTTTTTTCACAGCCTTATCAAGTTTATTTCTGGGCTATAAAAAAATAAATGTGTAAATTTAATTAATATTAATGCTAACCAATGGAGGGGAACAAAAAAAAAATGAAGGAGATAAAGTTTGAACAGGTTACAGAAATGGGAAATGATTCAAAGTCTTAAAGATGGTTACCTTTTGCTGACTAATGCTTCACTTCCATGTTGACGATTCTGGTTTCATAGCAATCAAATTAAAAAAAAATATTTGACAATTGATATATATATATTGCTCCGAGTAACTGCATTCGCTAGTTCCCAGACTTCATGAGTTCAAGCACCCTACAAGGCTGGCATCCCACTCTCACCCTTTCACTGTCAAAACTCCTAAATGTAGCCGTCTCTTCTACTCCAATAGCTTCATGTCTCGCACCTCTCGCCTGTGGAACTCCCTTCCCTATTCCAGTTTCCCTGAGAGCTATAATCTCCAGCTATTCAAATGTAATGTCCATCTCCAGTTGCCTTGATCTATCCACTACCCTTCTCCTCATCCTTTCTTCTATCACTCCTATTTGATTTTGCTCCAAATTTTCTGTAACCCCTTGCATCCTAGTGGCTTCCCGCCTAGCTTGGGGTGAAACGCTTAAAAAAATATATATATATATATATATATATATATATATATATATATTCTATTACAGAAATGTTATAAATAGTAGGAATTGTGTCTTTGATCTTTGTGGACCGTTTTTTTTTATTCTTGAGGTCCCACTCCTCATATCACCTCAAGGTTCTAGAGTCGTTGTATATCAGATACCATGGGCCTTCCCTTTGTAAACAGAGAGAATGCTTACTGGGTCTGAATGTCATCGGACTCTAGATTTCTTGAAATTCATATTTTTTTTCTTTCCTTCCATTGATTATCGCTAATATCAATTAAATTTACACGTTTATTTTTTTTACATCCCAGAAATAAACTTGGTAAGGCTAGGACGAAACTGGTTGTTTTTTTAATTTTTTTAAATATACATTAAAATGCCACATAAATTATGCTTATTCCTAGCTTTCCTTAAATCTTGTACTACAAAAAAACTTATTTAAATAATAATAATAATAATAATAATAATAATAATAATAAAGCGGAAACTGAAGGTTTTATCCTTGCTGCACAGGACCAATGCTTGCTAACTAGGAATTATCAAGCACATATACTAAAATATTGTGTCAGCCCAAAATGCAGGTTCTGTGATAAGTATCCAGAAAAGATTGATCATCTGGTATCAGGTTGCATGGTGTTGGCACCCACTGAATATAAAACCCGACATGACAGAGTGGGCCAATATCTGCACTGGAAAATCTGCAACTTCTACGGGAAGGAAACTGAAAGAAACTGGTATGAACACCACCCAGACCCGGTTACTGAGATAGGACCTGTTACAATTCTATGGGACTACACAATACACACTGACAGAACAATCAAGGCCAATCAGCCAGATATTGTTATTAAAGACCACAAACAAAAACGGTGCCTCCTTATTGACATGGCAGTCCCTGCTGACTGCAATGTATCTTTGAAGATATTCAAAAAGTTGTCAAAATACTTGGACCTTGAAATAGAAATCTTGAAAATGTGGCATATGGGAACATCAACAATCCCTGCTGTAGTTGGAGCCCTAGGACTGGTTGGAAAAGATTGCAGTAGACTAATTGAAAGGATTCCTGGAAGTCCATGCCTCAAGGAGATACAAAAAATTGTTCTGACAAGTACAGCCCACACCTCACGAATGGCTTTATCTATGTAATTTAATTTTTTTTTTTTTTGTCAGTGGAAAGTGTCATGACGCCATTTCTAACCTTAGGTCCCTGGGTGGGACCCGGAAAGAAATGTGTAAACGCCAGAAATCAAAGAAAATAATAATAATAATAATAAATGATAATAATAATAAGCAAATAATGAATTAAACAATAATAAATAACAAGTAAAAAGTTAACAAACAATATTAAAAAATACCTATAAATAACTGCATTTTGATGCACAATTATTTCTACTGAATAACATCTAGAATAATTTGAGATCTAACAATTACCACCCAGAACACTAACCATTAGAATAATACAATAGACCTTGCTACACATAATGCACCGTTTTCTAGCATATATAAATATCAGGTCATCCTATAAGTTCTGTCCGAATTTTAACTTTTGTTAAAATGAACAAAATTTAAAGAGTATTTTCATAATTTCTAATGGAGCTTTCATTATTTTATGTTTAGATGAATTTAAACTGATCAAATTTATTTCAAGAACAATATAATTAAATTTTGTTTGATTAAAACCCTGCTAACATGGAAGTACCCAAAAATCATTTGAAAACACATAATGCTTTATGAGTTCAAGAAAGGAAACTCAACAGCCGAACATTCTAAAACATTCACTCAGTTTTTTTTGAAATTTGTGAATGAAAGAACTTTTTAAATTTAGATGGTTTGCAAAATTCAGAGGTTCAGATTTCAAATCACGAAGATGAAGATGTCTATTATGTCTCTTCATGAGCCCTTCTAGTGTTTGAATGTTTCCTTTAATTTCTGGTGAGAATAAAGACAAAAATTGTCCAATTTTCGGATTATTTTTTTTTAAACTTTAAATAAGGTTTCTTTTGACATATGAGCCATCCTCAGAATTTCTTATTTTAACATGAGACAAAGATATCCATTTATCAAAGATGATATTTTTTTATTTGCTATGTGACGATAATGGTCGTGGAATAGTTTTTCAGATTGTTTTCTATACAAGATGCGGTTCTATGACGTCATACCATTATTTAGACCAAAGTATTACAACAGAACCAATGTCTAGATGTAATGTGTTGTGACTTTTTTTTGTTTCTAATGTAATTTTTGTTGAGTTGGGTTTATGTTTTAATGTAGATAACCTCTAATATATCAAGGTTCTTTTTTTTTGTGTGTATGTGTTGAGTATTATTGTGTTATTGTATTATTAAATGTATATATATATATATATATATATATATATATATATATATATATATAATGTATTGGTGTTTAAATTTATTTGTATTTAAAAATCTATTAATAAATATAACAGACAATGAATGTCTTTTATGTCTGATCATGAAAAAAATCTAAAACATTTTGAATTTTTGCTTTAATTTCTTGTGAAATAAAGACAAAAATTGTCCAACATTTCATTTTATTATCAGCCCCACTGTCTTTCTAAATGAGCAATGGTGAGAAGAAAAAGATCACTCAGGCTTTCAGTAATGGTACCAACATTCATACTCTAGCTTCCATCTTCAAAGTCTGTTCAAGAACCATCAAGAGAACAGTGAATAAGCTAAAAAAATGTGACAGCAAAGAGGAAAACTGGATCAGGAGGTCACAACAAGAAGGGGGATCATCACTTCAGCTTAGAGCTAAAGAGATCAATTAGAAAAGATCCAACTCAATTCATAAGACAATTGGCATGTGAGAGAGGTATTTCAGCTCTGACAGTTCAAAGAGCAGCAAAAAACTTTTCGTCTGATTTTGTTCAAATTCGGCATGTAGGTTACTTACATCATGATGAGCTCAACGATTAAATTTAGCTGGGGAAGAATAAATTGGATTCAAGCATTTCCCATGATTAATTTGTGCATTTGAATATAAAATTTAAAACTGGAATTAGGACACAAAATTCCAATTCCATGTTGTCATCCATTATAAAAATTGCACATCCAAGCACCTAGCATTCCCAAGTGGTCACCCATCTAGCTACTGACAAATGTGCTCAAAATTGCTTAAAAAGTGATCATACAAGAACTGGTGTTCCAACAATATATAGCTCTAAGCCAGTTATATTTTAAACATGAAAAGATGCTGAAAAATCTCAATCCAATTTTTCCAAAATCTAAAATGAAAATAACATTTTTCTTTCTGAAAGTCTTTCTTGGTCAGACTAAGAACCGATTTCAGCATCCTTCATATATATTTCACAAATCAGCAATAATCAAAATTATTTTAAAAATTAATTTTATATACATATTTATCTGTCTCCTCCTAAGGGCAAATAAGACACAGAGTTAAGTCTAATGTGGGAGCCCTATGATGAAAGTGTAATAAAAAATAGAGGCAAAATTGCCTAGTTTACAAATTAAAAATGAAGGGGAGGCACTGTCCCAAAAATAAATGGAATCTCCAGAGACCAGGGTACACCTAAATCAGTGTTGTATCTTGTGTTGGATTATCCCAACCCCAAGAGGTCAAGATTAGTAATTAGAGATAAGTTAATAATGAAAACCAAAAAAACGGAAATATTTTTTAAATGAATTTCCAAATTAATACAACTTTTAATTAAAAAAATAACGATAAGAAACTTTATAAATATTTAAAAAAATTCTACAGGCCTATATTTTTGTTCTTTTTTAAATATCATGTCTCTTCAGAACATAAATGATCGTGGCTCTCCATTTTTTCCTTTTCTTTATTATCTATGAATTACCATGACTTCTTGCAAAAGATAGTGGAGTGTTTCCTGTTGCCTTTTGAACTTAAATTTGTTCTTTCTTTAACTAAACCTGAAGGCAGACTTTTTCCCACCTATGGTGCTACACTTTGTTATTTTAATGCCCAAAAATATGATCTTTAAAATTTTCTGGGTTTTCATTTTCGGCTTTTTCATTATGATAAACAAGATCATACATTTATAAAAAGTTACAAAATGAGCTTCCAGAAGAAAAAATTACATATTTCAAAGACTCTGTTGTACCAGTCTTCTGAGAGGGGACGAACCTATCTGACTTGATAACCTGTCCTTTTGCTTGGTCTCCAAATTGATCAATTTTTTTTTTTTTTTTAATATGAACTCCTGAAGGGACATGGCAATCATGACTTTCCAAATGTTTTTTTCTTTTTATTATTATCTATGAATTACCATGACTTCTTGCAAAAGATAGTGGAGTGGTTTCCTGTTGCCTTTTGAACTTAAAGATCTTTGGTTTGGTTTATTTTGTTTTACGGCATATCAACCTCAGTCGGTTATTTAATGCCAACAGCATTTTTAGGATAGATTCGTATGAATAGAATATGTATTCTTTGGTTTAGATTGGTTTGGTTTATTTTTGTTTTAAGAAATATCAACCTCAATGGGTTATTTACTGCTGACAACATTTTTTTGGATAGATTCGAATGAATAGAATATGTATTCTTTGGTTTAGATTGGTTTGGTTTATTTTGTTTTTCAGCATATCAACCTCAATGGGTTATTTACTGCTGAATACATTTTTAGGATAGATTCGAATGAATAGAATATGTTTCTTTGGTTTAAATTGGTTTGGTTTATTTTGTTTTTACAGCATATCAACCTCAATGGGTTATTTAATACCGACAACATTTTTTAGGATAGATTCGTATGAATAGAATATGTATTCTTTAGTTTAGATTGGTTTGGTTTATTTTGTTTTACGGCATATCAACCTCAATGGGTTTATTTAATAAAAATCAACATTTTTTTTAGATAGATTCGTATGAATAGAATATGTATTCTTTGGTTTAGATTGGTTTGGTTTATTTTGTTTTACGGCATATCAACCTCAATGGGTTATTTAATGCCGGGAAAATTTTTATTGCTGATAATGTTTTCCTTCAAAAATCCATTTCTGGGAATATTTTTCATTGAAGAAATCTATAGCTGGTCAAATTTTTTTCAAAGAATGTATAGCTGTTTGTATTGCTAGTATTTTTTTTTAAAGTATTGCTGATAATAATTTTTTCTTCAAAAATTATTGCTGGTAATAATTTTTTTTTTTTTATTACAAACTATTTCTGGTATTAAAACCTATTTTTCAGAAGTTTGGGTGTTAACTATTTGCCCATAGCTGGGACCCTTGCAGGTGCTACCACCCCGGGTCAGGGTGGACCTGAGAACACCAGCAATTAAGACATGGTTCCATGCTCCGCAAAACCTCCTGATCAGAGGCCTTGCTGCTGGACATAGTTTATCATCTTACCCAGGACACAGATGTAATTTATCGTCATATCCAGGATAGAAAGAAAAAGATCTTTGGAGGGGAGTTCAAAATTTAACTAAATTAATTTAATCAATTAATTAATTAAATATTTATTAACAAGAGAGGAAATCAGACAAGGAAAAAATACAATCACCATAAATGGCAATTCTAAAAAGAAAATATATTTTAATAAAAAGAAAAGGAAGAAAAAAATATTAAAATAGCCGACTCATTTTCAACCCTCACTTATTCAAGCACGATTGAGAAAATAAAGTAGCAGTGAACACTGACAAAAAAAAAAAAACATATTGAAAAGAAATACAGATGCAAATTTTTTATAGCGTAAATTGACTATTATAAAATTATAAATTTGAAGCCAGACTTCATAATTAACTTCTAGCAGTAAACATGTTATCCTTTTGAAGCCCATTGTTCCACTAATGGAACATATTTTAAGACAATTTTTTTATAACAGGTGAGCATTAACCCTTTGGGCCCTGTGTTCTTGAACAATTTTAACCCTTCTACCCAAGCACCTGAGTCAAAATTTGCAAATAATTGGTACATACTTTTTCACGGTAGATATAAAAATTGTTACAAGTGTTTACCCGCCGTTTAACCAATGGCTGGCCATTAAGTCATTTTTCTCTACCACCGGTAAAACGGTGGTCAGGGCTCAAATGGTTATTTTATTTTAACACAATGCATAATGCATATTGTATTTTAGTCTTTTATTCGGTCAACAAACTAACAAAATTAAATTTATATAGTTTTCTTACTTAAATTGATATAATATTTTATTTAAATTAAATTTATATTTTTTTCCATGTAAATTTAAATCCTTTTATTGCTTAAATTAAATTTATATAATTTTTTACTTAAATTAAATTTATATATTTTTCCATGTAAATTTATATCATTTTGTTTCTTAAATTAAATTAATATAACTTTTACTTAAATTAAATTCCTACATTTTTCCATGTAAATTTATATCATTTTGTTTCTTAAATTAAATTTATATAATTTTTTACTTAAATTAAATTTATATATTTTTTTCTTGTAAATTTATATAATTTTATTTCTTAAATTAAATTTATATAATTTTTTACTTTTTTTTATTAAATTATAATTTTTTTCACTTAAATTAAATTTATATATTTTTTCCATGTAAATTTATATCATTTTGTTTCTTAAATTAAATTAATATAACTTTTACTTAAATTAAATTCCTACATTTTTCCATGTAAATTTATATCATTTGTTTCTTAAATTAAATTTATATAATTTTTTACTTAAATTAAATTTATATATTTTTCCTTGTAAATTTATATAATTTTATTTCTTAAATTAAATTTATATAATTTTTTACTTAGATTAAATTTATATATTTTTCCATGTAAATTGTTATGGGATCTTACCCATAATAATAATAATAATGGACTATCATACTTAATAAATACTGCACCTCAGGAGTAGGCAAGGAGTCAGTCAGTAGTTCAAGTCGAGTCAAGAGTCGAGTCAGAGGCAGTCTGAAACAGAGTCGCGTTCAGACAATTACTACAAGACATTGGAATAGTGATACTGGTCGAGACTACATTGTTCTCTCTACTAAACCTGATTGTTCGTACTAACACTTTTCTAATCCTCTGTATATAATTCCTGTTTGTAATATATCTGTGTTATTCCATATCCGTGTTCGAGTTCATCTTTATTGGTTCTACCTTGGACTATCACCGTGGTACAAGGAACCGGACCATAACATAAATTGATATCATTTTGTTTCTTAAATTAAATTTATATAATTTTTTGCTTAAATTAAATATTAAATATATTTTTCCACTGAAATTCATACCATTTTGTTTCTTAAATTAATATAATTTTTTACTTAGATATTTATATTATTTTTATTTAAATTAATATAATTTTTAACTTAAATTTATTTCATTTTTTACTTAAATTTACAAAATTTTTTTACTTAAATTGCATTTATATAATTTTATCTTTAAAATCAATTTTTATACTTAAAATTATCTAAAACTTTTAGTGAAACTTATATAATTTTTTACTTGAATTATATTTGTACTATTTTATTCCTTAATTTAAATTTATGTAATTTTTAATAAAATTAAATTTATGTAATTTTGTTACCTAAATGAAATTTATAGAATTTCTTACTAGAATTGATTTTTTACTTCGATTATATAATATTTTACTTAAATTTGTATAATATTTTTATTTAAATTTGTATTTTATTTCTTAACAAGGCTGTAGAATGGACAGGCTGAAATACTGAAGTAGAAGCAAAAGCAAAATAAACAACATGACCAATTATGCGAATAAAACTTTGATTGATAACGATTCTTTTCGAAATGATACAAAAAATCATTAATGAGTCAGTAGGTAGTAAGGTCATTTTTATATTAGAATCAGTGTGTCTATGGAAGTGTAGAAAGTAGAGGTGCAGATGGGTTAATGGTTAATTTTGTAGAAAAAAAGGAATCAGTGTGCAGGGTTCAAATTCTGCGCAAGACATTCACTGCATTTGGGGAAGGTATAAATGCATTTCTTCTCGTAAATAGACATGAAATAGAAAGTTTTGCCCTCTAGAACAACTCTGAATTCAAAACCTTCCTCAAAAACAACAATGACAATGCCCAATTTACAAATAGTAAAATAAAACATAAGTAATGATTCTCTACGCCCTGAGGGGACATTGCACATAGGTATGTAGGTACCTAGGTAGGTAGAGATTAAATTATGCAAAGAAGAAAGAAATCAAGAAATTATATAGGTATAATTATGTAGGTATAATTTATGTAGTAAGCTAGGTTGGTACAGATTAAATTATGCAAAGAAGAAAGAAATCAAATTTATATACAAATGTATATTTAACCAATTTTAATAAATGTTTCTTTTTCTATGGTGTCTTTCATTCTTTTTCAAAAATATTCTTTTATAATGTAACTCAATTTTTGATTGAACTGCTTTCAATGAAGCCTGATTTATATTTCTCAAGAGTGTGCTGCTAATATCTGGCAGCAGTCCACAGACATTGTTAATTCCTTCTTTGCCGAAGGGATTGTGTTCATTGATACTAAAAGACTTTGATGTAGAAGTCAATGAGCCATGAAATCCAATTCGTAGAAAATTACTAATACAACGAAACTTATTACGTCCAATCAGTGCTTGAATTTCTCAGAACATTTATCTTCCGAGAAACTATGTCTAAGGGTTTCGACTAAATTAGACTGGAATTTAAAATAGGTTATCTTTTGAATTAAGAAACAATTCTAAAGTTTATTTACATTATTTGGACTGTTATCTTCATCTTCATTGCCATATTCACAACGTTTCGGCCGCTGTACGCTTCGGCCTTCTTCAGGTGATTGAAAATTTGAACCAAACCCTTCATTTCATCCACTGGAGTAGAGTGTTCTAGTTCCACATGGCCCAGTGGATAAAGACGTTGGTTAGATCCAGTGACTAGACCCAAAGTGTTGTGAGTTCAATACCAGGCTACAGCGGTGGCGAACCAAAACTTAAAGAGTTGAGTTAAAGGGAAATAACTGAGACATCCAGAGGAGGCATGGCACGTGGAACTAGAACAATCTACCCTGGTGAACAAAATAAAGGGTTCAGTTCAAAATTCTCATCACCTGAAGAAGTGCTGGAGTGTACAACAGCCAAAACGCTGTGAATTAAGCAATGAAGATGAGGATGACAGTCCAAATAATGTAAATAATGTAAGTAATCTTAATACCTCATCTCAGAGATATAGACAGTTTTAAAGATAATAGTTAGGGTACTGTTAAAATAAAACTACCATAATCATGGCTGGTGCAAGGGTCTTGTGGGCCCCACACGCGTCTATGATATGAGGCTCCACTCTACTACACTTCAATTTTCATAAGGTAGTATTCATATAAAATACAACTTTTTTCTAACCTACTTATGTACAATAATGAAAGGGGGAGGATTCAACTCCATGGATGTAGAATCACTTGTCTGCAAGTCTGCTACTCTAAATTTGTAGAACTACCAAATGGAGCACTCATCTTAACATTTGTTATGGAAATAGCAATAGATTAGTGATAGGCTTGCAACTTTCCATCTGTGGGGAAAGAGGCTGCAGAGTGGAAAATAAGTCATCTCCTAAAAGACTGTTTAAAAGATTTTGAACTCTGTCAAGGCTGAAAAGTGCAGATTGAGCATCACCAGCACGAATATAGCAGCAACACTCTATTTTCAGTTTAATATGACTCTTGTATAATAAAGCATTGTAAAAGGAGTCAGGTTCTTCCTGGAGTGGTAGAATGAGCCAATCAAATAGAATTTAGTAATTTTAATTGATCAGCTTATTCTTAAAAATTTTGATATATCTTTCTTTATGGTATAGTTATAGGGGGAGTGTAGCACATGAAACTAGAATAGAAAATCTACTATGTAATAAATTACCATGTGTATTAAATTATATCTTTTGTGCCATGCTCTATAGTGAGAAGTAAATCAACTGAAAGTAATAAATTTATGAGTCATTACTTCCCTTAGTCATTTTAATAATCTATACATATAAAATCTTTATCTTTATTTAGATAAAATTAATTCCAAAGTAAAATGAATTGTTTAATTAACTTCTACTATGTTTCTTTGACTGCAGTCTGATTTGTTCTAGCCTTTCTCGTGAGGCACTCAGATACCTTTGTTTACTAAGTAAACATCATGCTTCAAACTGGACTTCAGATAGGCTTTGACATTGCTGTCTTTATGGTTCTGTTTCTAATTTTTTTCTTTCAAAAGGTTTGGTTTGATATGTTTTACAGTATATCAATCTCAATGCCGACAAGATTTTTATTGCTGGTAATATTTTTTTGTTTTCAAAAATGTACTGCTGGTAATTTTTTTTTTTTAAATGTATTGCTGGTGATATTTATATTTTTTAAAAATGTACTGCTGGTATTAATTTTTCCAAAAAAAGTATTACTGGTATTAAAACCTATTTTTATACTTTCATAGTGATTTCGCACCTTTTGGAGGTTAACTTTTTGCCCATAGCTGGGACCCTGACAGGTGCTACCACCCTTGGTCAAGGTGGAACTGGGAACACCAGCAATTAAAATTGGTTCCATGCTCCTCAAAACCTCACAATCAGAGGTCTTGTTGCCAGATGTAGTTTATCATCATACCCAGGAAAACTTTTAAAAGGGCTTGCCATTTTGTGTGACTGTTATATAAAATTTTTAGCATTTTGATATTTAGTGAACTTGAAAAGTTTACTTTCCTGATTGAGTGATTCATTTTTTTACAGTTTATCAATCTTTTGCAGACAATTTAAAACCAGAAAATATTTTTAGATTATAAGAATTTTTTTTGCAATACCAATGGTTTAGTAATACACAAAGAAAAGAATGTGAGCTGACAGGAGGATTTCTTTGGTAACAAAGAAAAGAATACTGAACTGTTATGTGACATCTGTCCTCCTTTACGGCAGTGAATGTTGGACGATTTCCTCAAAGATTAAGAAGAGACTTGAGGCAATGGAGGTATGGTTCTACAAAAGGATGCTAAGTATATCACGGACCAAACATATTGGGATGGCCAAGAACACATTCCAAAAGCTGGGCAGAGTATTGCGAGACAGGAGGATTTGTTTGGTTACAAAGAAAAGAATACTGAGCTGTTACGTGACATCTGTCCTCCTTTACGGCAGCGAGTGTTGGATGATTTCCTCAACGATGAAGAAGAGACTCAAAGCAACAGAGATGTGGTTCTACAGAAGGATGCTAAGAATATCATGTACCGAGCATGTGAGTAACGGTGAGATCTTAGAGAGAATGCAAACAAGGAGGAGGCTTATATTTACTATCAGGAAGAGACAGCTGAAATTCCTGTGGCACACAATGAGGAAGAAGGGCCTGGAGAATATGATACTCATGAGTTGAATAGCAAGAAAGAGAGACAAGGGAAAACAATGGATGCCATACCTAAAGGGCTTAAGCAAGTGGATGACAGAATGTGGTCTCGAAGAGGTAGCAGAAGGAAGGAACATGTTGAGGGCTGCAATGGATAGAGGGTGTGGAGAGCCATGATCGACTACGTCCTCAAAGGACATGGCACATAAAAAGAAAGAAAGATACACAGCTAAGTATTGAAAAAGTATTATATATTTATATATATGTATATATAATAAAAAGAAAGAAAAGTAAGATATATAATCCAGTGTTCTTATTGATATTTTTATTTTTACAGAACAGTGGCCAATGTAAATTTATAGAGCCATATTTTAAATCAGTTAATTTATATATATATATATATATATATATATATATATATATCATCACTTGATAAGACACCGGAGGTGTTGAAACAAAATGGCTATTTTTGGTAGTGATTTTATAACATATTTATGTTATAATTTTTAAATAAATAATTATATATATATATATATATATATATATATATATATATATATATTAATAATTTTATCCATAATGTGTTAAAATTCTTCAACATTTTAATAAGAAAAAACTCAAGTTGATGTTAAAAATTTTGTAAAACATTATTGATTTATTTAAAATGGAATGATCTATTATGACAGGTCTCTAATTAATATTTAGATACATTTTATTTATTTTCAATTTTTCTAGTTGAATTTCACCTATATTGTATATGATTCATTATTGGACATAATTAGGCTAGAATAAAATTTGTATTTTATATAAATACTATCTTATGAAAATTGAGATTTAGTAAGGTTGGGATGGCTTGTAGCATAGATTTGGTGGCAGCCAACGGTACCCTATCAACAGCCCTACAACATTGGCAATTATAACTCTCACCAATTTCCTATATATATCTTATAAAACGCAGATTGTGTGTGTGCGTGTGTGTGTCTGTACGTTTATATATTGGATCGGATTTCCTACATTTTTCAACCAATTTCAACAAAACTTCACAGGACTGCGCAAAATTACCTTGCGGTGGTTCTGACAGCGCCAAAAATTGGAAAAACACAATTGTTTTTGCACGAAATCAATTTGAAAACACGATAAAACACAATTCCGTGCTAGAATGAAAGGGGGACAACTCATATCGAGTTATACTTATTATAAAACCCAGGTTGTTTGTGTGTGTGTGTGTGTGTGTTGTGCCCATTTATATATGGGATCGGATTTCCTACATTTTTTCAACCGATTTCAAATAAAACTTCACTTTTTTTAACATAGGTAGTGTTTCTTATTGTCTTGCACACTTTTTTTTTTATTTTTACTTTCAGAATGCTTTAAAAATTCCATTTACAAAACAATTGTTTATAATAAAATTCTATTCAATCAATCGTAGACTCATAACGATTGAAAACAATGTTTTTGTTTGAGTTTTGGGTTTGACCAATTCGTAAAAAAAAAAAAAAAAAAAGTTAAGACATGCGTGTCTGTCAACCTTAAACAATAATCTTTGTCAATTTTATTTTTCAGTCTTTATGATGGTCGATACTTGATCTATCTCTTACTGTTACATCCCCGGGCAACGCCGGGTTCTTCTGCTAGTATGCTATATATGCTATATATGGAGGGATGCAGAGAAATACCTGGGCTGGTGTCCTGTCACATTGTTAGCCTACTGTGAGTGATAGATCCCAAGCCTTTACACATGACTCAGCACTTATATAGATATCTCTGGAATTCTTAACCTTGTCAGTGTGAGTCATTGCTGTGTTGTGCAAATACGTATTAGCACATATATTGCTGGCATATTAACATCTATTTTTGCTCTGGTTGCTAAAGTCCAGTGGCAACATCCAAGTGGTGACCTCTACAAGTCTGACAGCTAGGGAGTACTTACCGTGCAGCCTTTGGCAGATATAAAGTCATTTGTCTACCTGTTGAGGTAGAGGTAGCACTCACTTAATCCAAAAATTGCTGCAAAACACTGTTGATTTATTTAAGACTAGCTTAAAATCTGCTCTATCGGCTGACATTTAAGTTAGCTCTTGCAGAGGGCTCTTGATTGGGCCTTCATCACAATACAGAAGGAATAGTAAATGCAATAGGCAACAGAAAACTACAGAAGAACTCAAAATAGATCACTGCATTTAAGTATTCCTTACCTTTTAAAAGTTTAACGATAATTCTCCGGCTGCCACTTAATTTAAAGACAATTTGATGTATGTAGGTCCTTACTTTCCATACAAAAAATTATTTTATTTTATTGGTGACTTGATTTCACAATTAATTTTGATTATTCCCAAATTTATTTCAAAGTTATAAAAATTGTTATCATACAAAAAAAACTGTTGCAAAAAATCACAAATAGCCAAAAACAATCACAGTAAAACTTGGGAATCCAAAATTTCAGGATTGTGGCTCCAGATCCGAATCAGGCCTGGAATGTTTTGAATTCATTCATGCAATAGGCAACAGAAAACTACAGAAGAACTCAAAATAGATCACTGCATTTAAGTATTCCTTACCTTTTAAAAGTTTAACGATAATTCTCCGGCTGCCACTTAATTTAAAGACAATTTGATGTATGTAGGTCCTTACTTTCCATACAAAAAATTATTTTATTTTATTGGTGACTTGATTTCACAGTTAATTTTCATTATTCCCAAATTTATTTCAAACTTATAAAAATTGTTATCATACAAAAAAAATTGTTGCAAAAAATCACAAATAGCCAAAAACAATCACAGTAAAACTTGGGAATCCAAAATTTCAGGATTGTGGCACCAGATCCGAATCAGGCCTGGAATGTTTTGAATTCATTCAAGGAGTTGGCCTGATTCCAAATTGGTACGATATGTTGGGCTACAGCCTCTAGGAGTAAAGTTGAAAAAGTGTGATACACTGATACACTAACATTCTCATTTATTTATATAGAAGAAGATGAGCTATTGAAAGTTAGTGAGTTGTCTCCCTTTAATTGAAAAACTGTGACATACTGACATTTAGATTTATTATATATATGGAATGATGTATTTTGTCATGTCTCTAATTTGTGTGTAGTTACATTTTATTTGTTTCCAATTTTTCCAGTTGAATTTTTCCAGGCAGACTGACTATACCTTTTCTGAAGTTATTAAGCAAATCACATAAACTTCAATAATTCAAAATTGGCTTGAAAAAAATTGTCAAACTTTAAACAATCAATTTAGATGTTGAAACAAAGCTTGTTAGGTACTATCAATGTTTTATTGAAGTTATTTCGTATATTCTAAAAAAAATGCCATCTGAAGTTATTAGGCAAGATCAAATAATAACATTTTACTTCAATAAAAAGTTAATAAAATCATCAAAAAATTGATGAACGCCTATAATAGAACCAGTAACAAACACATAATAAGTCTTTGAATCCTTTACATTTTAATATAGTGACACTTCTTCTCAATAACAGCCAGTAAACTAGCATCCATTGATTTTGTTAATTTTTTTTATACTTCAGCAGATTCAATTTCCAACATGGTAGTTTTAATTGTTTCCCATAGGTCTGCTTTGCTGTTATATTGTTTGCCATTTTCATGTAATTTCATCTTCACAATTAACCATAGATTCTCGATCGGATTCAGATCAGGACTTAGTAGTGGCCATTCCATTATCTTCTCTTTTATGCTCAAAGAATTTATCAGTAAGCTTAGATTTATAAGAAGGAGCATTGCTGTGCAAAAATACACATTTCACTTTGAAACTGTGAGACTAGGGCTTTTACCATGAAAAGAAAGTCTTGTGCATAAAATCACAATAGTTAGTACTGTTCAATTTAACTTTTTCATCAACTTTGAATGGTTCAATAATGATTTAGCCAACAATTTCAACCCATACCATAACACTACCACCTCCTTGTTACATTTTTTTCGCCACAGGCACATTTGAATTGCATAAAATCCATCCCTTGGCCCATCCATCAAGCCTATCGAATGTTACTTGAGATTTGTCCATGAAAATTAATTTCGAAATGTCAATTTTCCTGTATTTCTTGGTCCAATTTTGACACTTTAAAATATTTGCTTTAGTGAGACATTGGCTAAGAGAGTTTTTTATGGATCCCAATTCACAAAGTATTCTGCACCTTTTGTCCTTCTTGACTCTCTCAATTCCAGCCTTTTCAAAGATCTAGGCACTGGTTAATTTGTTGTTTTGCTATAACTTGTTCTAGGTTATGTTCATCTCAAGGAAGAATGTTCTCAAAGCCTATTCCTTTGCTTTGAGCTCTCAACTTATATTTTCAACAGCCTTCTTTATCGTTCAATGATTCTACAAAGCCCCTTTGATATTTACAATGTCGACATTCTCTCACACAGTAACATCATTATTTTCTGTTTTTCATTAGTTGTTAGATCCTTTCCATGTTTCAATATATATTATGGACAAAAAGAAAAAAAATCATTAAATTTCAAAGATCTTAAGCTAATATTAGTTTTACTTGCATATTAACCGTAGTCAGTCCATTTTTGTAAATTCCAAATATCTCAAAAACTAACCATTAAAAATGGCAGAAAATTTAGTTAAATATTTTACTAAGACTGGAAATGGACAAGTTTAGATTTGACAAATATTGGTTTAGAACTTTTTGAGTTCTTGAGGCTTATTTGATTTGCGTAATAACTTCAGACTGGCTGTAGTTAATTGCAACCAACCAACATGAACATCAACTCACACACACAGCTGCTTAGTATATAAATATAATCTTTATTTCTCTCCTTTTAGTGAGTGATATAGTTCTTTACTTGAAAATACATCCTATATCTAAAGCATACTGTTACCAATTTGGCTACAGGAAGCCATCCTGTTAAAGCAAATCTCAATTTCCGATTCAAGGAATACAGTCAGTTAAGTGCCATATGTGATATAAACTTAGGCGATTCAATTCATGGCTGACTAGGCAGAAGATTTCCCCACAGTAGTTTCATTCTGCAGTAGACTGTTTACCAACCAAGGCTATAGAACTCAGTCTACCCTGATATTTATCCCCAGAATTACTACATATTAATAACTGCAAACAAATTTATTTAAAGATTCACATACAAAACATTCCAGTGAAAATAAGGGCTTAAGAGAATATATTCAACAGCATGGTAAAAACATGCAATGATAACAGTAAAAATTACAATATGAGTTCTGGTAAAAATATGGAATGATAACAGCAAAAATTGCAATATGAGCTCTGCTAAAAAAAGATTGATGAAGACATTAGGTTTATAATACCCATAAATTCAAACACATGGCACTGTGGATAAAGACGTTGGTTAGATCCAGTGACAGGACTCAAAGAGAGTGAGTTCAATACCTGGTTAAGGTGGTGGAGAACTTGGGGAGGGGAATTAAACAGGAGATAACTGGCATCCATTAGACATGGAACTAGAACATTCTACCCCAGTGAATGAAATAATGGTTCAGTTTGACATTCCAACCACCTGAAGAAGTCCGAAGTGTACAATGGCCGAAATGTTGTAATAAATATGGCAACAAAGATGAGGACAATAATGTAAATAGTAAGCATGAGCAAACTTGTAAGAATATAAGATTCTACTGGACATGAAGAGGAGGTTCGGTTTTCTATTGCTTTTGAGTAATAAACTGATCTCCCAGCTTTATTACATATTAATAGTGTAAACAAATTTATTTAAAGACTAGAATACAAAAACATTCTAAAAATAGTAAGGATTTAAGAAAATATCATTTTTGAGAGCATGAGTAAATTCGTATTAATATAAGATTCTATCAGACATGAAATGGGGGTCTGGTTTTCTGTTGTTTTTAAGTAATAAACTGATCCCCCAGAATTACTACATAGTAATAACTGCAAATAAATGTAATTTTTGAGAGCATGAGTAAACTCGTATTAATATAAGATTCTACCGGACATGAAATGGGGGTCTGGTTTTCTATTGTTTTTAGGTAATAAGCTGATCCCCCAGTATTGCTACATAGTAATTACTGCAAACAAATGTAATTTTTGAGAGCATGAGTAAACTTGTATAAATTATAAAATTCTACCGAACATGAAATGGGGGTCTAGTTTTCTATTGTTTTTAAGTAATAAACTGATCCCCCAGTTTTACTTTATAGTAATAACTGCAAGGAAATATATTTAAAGACTCGCTGACAAAAAAAAAAAAAAAAAAAAACATTCCAATGATAGTAAGGGCTTAAGAAAATATCATTTTTGACAAAATGAGCAAATTCGTAAGATTCCACTGGACATAAAGTGGAGGATTATACGTCACAGTTCTTTCTTTTTATGTGTCATGTCCCTTCAGGACGTAGGCGATCATGGCTCTCCACCTCCCTCTATCCCTTGCAGTTCTCAGCAAGTCCCTTCCTTCTGCTTCCTCCCCCAGACCACGTTCTGTCATCCATTTGCTTAGGTCCGCCAGGTATGTCAAGCGTTGTTTCCCCTTGTCTCTCTTTCCCTCATTTCGACCCGTGAGTATCAGACTCTCCAGACCCTCCTTCCTCATTATGTGTCCCAGAAACTTCAGCTGCCTCTTCCTAATGTTAAGTATAAGCCTCCTCCTTGTTTGCATTCTGTAGAGGGCCGTGGCGGTTACGGTTTGTTGTGGGAATGGCAGTTGCCACTTGTTGTTGATAGAAGTCAGACGTAGAAGAAACGCAAGGTTCAGATCCTCCTGCCCGCCGATCCCAACTACATAAAAGGTTGGACTTTGATTAAGTCCAAAGAAGAAGGTAAAGAAAGCAAACAAAACAAGACCGATAATATATGTATATACAAATATATATTATTAACAAGTTACAATACATGGAAACAGTACAAAGGACGAAGTGTGTGTGAATATTCTGTATGTGCGTGCGTGTGTGAATATTCTGTATGTGCGTGCGTGTGTGTATATTGTGCTTAGCGTGTTTCCACGCTATTCCTTGTTAGCGACTACATTTCGAGGTTGATAGTTGAAATCCTCTAGGAATAAGAGAAATTTACCTCGAGGTGTTGGTGCACAGGCCTGAAAGGAAAAAGAAGATCGAGGCGAAGGGTCATTGGCTATTTATAGCCAGGAAAGAGAGGCCCCTGGTGAAAGGGTTACGAACTGAAGGAGGAGTTAACTCCGACAATTCTAAGACCTCATCGTTTCTCACACGCTCGGTCCATGATATCCTTATGATCCTTCTGTAGAACCACATCTCTGTCGCCTCGAGTCTCTTCTTCGTCTTTGAAGAAATCGCCCAACATTCGCTGCCGTCAAAGAAGTTAGTAAGTAAGAATTGTCTAGGAAAACGTAAGCAGGCGCATAAAAATTCCATAATAGTGCTGAAGAATTCCTAAGGAAAGGAGATAATTTCTTTTTTTTTTTTTAAATTACTCACTATCTTCGTCCGTCGCCGATTAAACTGGAAACTAAAAGCGTATAAAAAAAGAAGAAGAAGAAAAAAAAAAAAAGAAAACGAAACGTAAAATAAAATCCCAAGAACACAAGAAATTACTTAAGCACAACATCCAAGATACGGAGCAAAGAGCCGAAAACAACAGAACACGAAATGACGTTCAAAGCCAAAGAAATTGCGCAAAAACTTTATGGAGATGATCGGATAAACTAACTCGCAAAATCATAAACATTTATTACACTAAATCATCGCAACTAAAATATGCAGACTTATAAACCCTCCAAAAGAGCGTACAATGGTAACTAAGTAAAACTGTACTGGAAGCCATTAACTATGAACAAAGACCAACCTTAGTATGATACCAATAAAAAAAAAATAAGTAAACAGAAGTTCAGTATATGTCTATATCTCTTATGTCTATATCTATTATGATGAATTGCACTATTTACATTATTGGGACTGTCATCATCCTCGTCATCATTGCCATATTCACAACGTTTCGGCCTCTACATCTCTGAGATGAGGTATTATGATGAGTTGCATTATTTACATGATTCGGACTGTTATCCTCATTATCATTGCCATATTCACAACGTTTCGGCCGTTATACGCTCCGGTCTTCTTCAGGATCTATCTATATATCTGGAATGAGGTATTTTTGATTATTTACATTATTCGGACTGCTTTCCTCATCTTCATTGCTATATTCACAACGTTTCGGCTTCTATATCTCTGAGATGAGGTATTATGATGACTTGCATTATTTACATTATTCGGACTGTTATCCTTATTATCATTGCCATATTCACAACGTTTCGGCCTCTATATCTCTGAGATGAGGTATTATGACGAGTTGCATTATTTACATGATTCGGACTGTTATCCTTTTTATCATTGCCATATTCACAACGTTTCGGCCGTTATACGCTCCAGTCTTCTTCAGGATCTATCTATATATCTGGAATGAGGTATTTTTGATTATTTACATTATTCGGACTGCTTCCCTCATCTTCATTGCTATATTCACAACGTTTCGGCTTCTATATCTCTGAGATAAGGTATTATGATGACTTGCATTATTTACATTATTCGGACTGTTATCCTCATCATCATTGCCATATTCACAACGTTTCGGCCTCTATATCTCTGAGATGAGGTATGTGTGTATTTGAGAAGCAAATTTTATACAAGTTTCATTAAAAACGACTGATAAGATACTGGGGTTAAGTTTTTTTTTATTTAATTTTTCTTGTGCTCTTATAATTTTCTTCTTTTCTGGTCCCAAATTATGTTGAAATTGTCTGAGTGTTCTGTATGTTGTCATCCACATTTAAAAAGAAGCCCCAAAATAATCTCTCGTTTTCTATGTCAAAATAAATTATCAGCTTTGACAGTGGATATCTTTGCTTCATGTCTGTGTGACAACTTTGGGGATGGCTGAAGTAATCCGAAAGCGTAGGACGAATTTAATAAAAAAAAAATCCGTCCTTTTCGCATCTTCATTTAATGCTCAATAACAACGCCGAAAGTTCAACTTAAAATACGTACGTTTTCAGGTTTAAACTGGAATTTAGGCATATTTAAGGAATATACTTTAACGTCATCAACAACCTCTCCACAACTTTAATCGTGGCAGACATCTTGCCCAAAACTGCTAGTTTTCATGTAAAGATTCTGTGCATGGTAACCTTTTTTTTTTTTAACGCAGTTGTGGGGCACAATGTTATACGCCTGTTATTTTGCATCCCCCTACAATCTTAACATAAAAATAGGCAATTTTTGGTAGCTCCACTCTCGATAACTATATACCATCAGAAATAGTTCTTCATCATAATGTTCACTTAACTCTAATGTTCATATTTACACTTAATGTTCGGACTGATGTTCTCGTCGTTATTGTCATATTCATGACGTTTCGGCCGTTTTACGCTTCGGCCTACTTCTGGAGATATACGCTGAAATTTAATGGCCCAGTGGATAAAAACGTTGGTTGAAGCAATCCAGTAACTTGACCCCCCAAAAAAATAGTTTTGAGTTCAATACCTAACCACAGCAGAGGTGAACAAATAACTTAGGGAGTTGAATTACAATAGCAAACGCTTAATCAAGTCAGTAAAAAAGTTTTCCTCATTGTCAAATTTATTACACACCCACACGCACACGCACACATACACACGCGCACGCACACGTATAATAATGGACTCTTCCGTCGGTTTCGACGTATGAGGATCTGACAGCTTATTGATTCAGTTATGAATGTTTGTGCGATAATCTTAAGTAGCATTTAAAACCCGCTAGTGATTTACAAAGAAGGCCACATATGGAGCAAGTGTGAGGATTATGAGATGACATCTCTGTTAGATCGGCTGACCTTTTAGATCTTGCTCTCGCTTCTTGAAGATTATTCAGACAAGCAGATTGAAAATTGCTAAGTCCACTAAAACACGTTGATCTCCATTCTACCCGCTCAAGGGTGTTATGTGGTATATTGACTGCTGACAAATTGATTTTCAGCTTGTCTTTGTATCTTAGCCATGGGCGTCCTACATTCCTGTAGCCCTGATCTAACTGGCTGTACATTAGGATCTTGGGTATTCTGTCATCAGACATTCTCAAGGCATCATGACCAGTCTACCGTAACTGAGACTTTATGATAATATATATATATATATATATACATATATATATATATATATATATGTCTCATTGAATAATTTAGACAAGTTTTGTCTACTTATTTTGAACAGGATCTTCTCATATTCACGGACACGCTTCTTAGTGTCCTTATTAAACGAAGAGAGAAAATTACCATGTTTATACATATTCATATATTCCGAGTACTTTCGACATTAGCACAATGTCATCATCAGGATGTTAATTTTAGTTCACACCGCCCAAACATACAAGCAATCCCACAAGAGTCTCAATAAAAAAGCAGGCACATTTTATGGGAAGTAATGGTGGGGCGTGGCGTGGTGTGGAAAGGAGAGGATAAGATAGAATATCTGTCTGAGCTAAAAAATAATAATGTTACCCAGCGTCGCCTGAAACTCGTTCGACCTTGCTTATTTCCGTTGGCCGGGTACGTTCGTCCCTTACGTGTAGAAGTCCTCTTCGTGTCCTGCTTGTTTTAATCCCGTATTCGGCTCTTTTCATGATTGTTTCCGGTGTTGCTACTTTTTCCGTCCCTCCTGAGCTGCGAGGCGCCGATTCATTGCAGATACCCAACCAATAATATAAAGAAAAAAAATACATCAATTTCTTACCATCGATCTAGTTAAGTGCAGGGAAAGTGAAATCAACTCATATATACATGCGTCTATCAAATGGATCGATCGTAACCTCATCAAAAATAAATCTTGAAAAATAATTTGATCTTTGTGCTGATTGAAACGGGCTTCTATCGAGAGTTTATCAAAACTTCAAATCTCTTACGGGCTACATTTGTGTAATCAGTCCTCGCTGTCGATATCTGCGTACGTAAATTTATTCGAACGAATACATCCGTTTAGTGATTCTACGACAAATAAACAGACGTTTATGTCTAACTCGCTATCGGGCGGCATTTAAACTAGACAGAAGAATTCAAAGCTGATCGCTGCATTTAAGTATTGCATTAATATTTAAGCTTACCTTTTTAAAAGTTCAACGATAATTCTTTTATCGCTACTTAATTTAAAGACAATTTCATGTACGTATTTCGATTATTTTCAAAGTTATTTCCATGTTATAAATATTGTTATCGTACAAAAAAAAAAAAAAAAAAATTCGTCGCAAAAAATCACGTAAAAAAATCGCCGAAAACAATCGCCATCATGAAAACTTGGGAATCTCAAAATTTCAGGATTGCAGGTCCGGATCCTGTCCAGAATGTTTTTAATTTGCTCACTTGATCGGCCTGATTGCAAAATGCTATGATGCTACAAAAATAAATTTAAAAAAAAAATAACTTTGAAACACTGTAATTTGTAAATAGTATTTTTTTCATTTGAACATGAGCTATTGAAAGTTAGAAAGTTGTGTCCCTTTAATTGTTTTTATCAGTAGAAGCCAAGATGGCGGAATCCGAAAACAATCGCGGTAATGAATACTTAGGAATCCAAAATTTCATGATTGCGGGTGCGGATTTGGCCCGCAATGTTAAATTTAATTTGCTCACTGGATCGGCCTGATTGCAAAATGCTATGATATGATGGGCTACAAAAATAAGTAAAAAAAAAAAAAAAAAAAATAACGGACAATTTTATTTTGAAACACTGCAATTTGTAAATAATTTTTTTTCATTAAAACATGAGCTATTGAGAGTTATAGAGTTGTGTCCCTTTAATTGTTTTTATCAGTATAAGCCAAGATGAACTTAGGAAAAACTTAGGAGTCCAAAAATTTCAGGATTGCAGGTCCGGATCCTGTCCAGAATGTTTTTAATTTGCTCACTGGATCGCCCTGATTGCAAAATGCTATGTTGGGCTACAAAAATAAATTTAAAAAAAAAATATAACGGACAATTTTATTTTGAAACACTGTAATTTGTAGATAGAATTTTTTTTTCATTAGAACATGAGCTATTGAAAATTAGAGAGTTGTGTCCCTTTAATTGTTTTTATCAGTAGAAGCCAAGATGGCGGAATCCGAAAACAATCGCAGTAATGGGAATCCAAAATTTCAGGATTGCGGGTCCGAATTTGGCTCGGAATATTTTTAATTTGCTCACGGAGTCGGCCTGATTCCAAAATTGATATGTTGGGCTCTAGGGGTAATGTTGAAAAAGTTTTTTTATACTGACACATAGACATTTGTATTTATTATATAGATTATCATTGCTGCTACATAGAGTGGTCAACTCGTAAAAAAAAAAAAAAAAAAAAAAAAAATAGGGATTTTGAAAAAATATGGGTTTTGAAATAATTTTTGCAGATTCTTCCACTTCTATAGGCAATCTTCCCTCAGGACGTTGGCGATCATGGTTCTTCACACTTACTTGCCATCTGTAGCTCTTAGAAGATTTCGTCGTTTTGTTATCTTTCCTAAATCTGGTTCCTTCATCCATTTACACAAGCTCGTCATTTTGTTTCGATGTGACGTGTCCCTTCAGGACCTTGGTAACCATGCCTCTCCACTATTTCCTGTCTTTTGGAGTTCTTATTAAATTTTCCCTTTTATCTATCTCTCCTAAACCCTGTTCTGCCATCCATTTGTATCGCTAGGTAGGTAATACGTTGTTTTCCTTTAACCCTCTTGCCTACGTCCAGTGAGTGTCAAATTTTCCGAACTTCTTTTCCTCATTATGGGCCCTAGAAATTTCAACTATCTCTTTCTGATGTTAACTATAAGTGTCCTTTCTGTTGCCATTGTCTCTAGAACTTCGTTGTTGCTCACATGTTCAGTCCATGGTATTCTCAGTATCCTTCTGTAGAACCACAGTTCTATTGCCTCATCTTCATCTGTGAGGTGATTGTTCAGCATTCACTTAGGATTGATATTACGAAACAGCTGAGTACATTTTTTCTGTTTTTCTACCAGATTTTCCCGTTTGTTAATAATTTGCTTAGTTTTTGGAAGGCATCTTTCGCTATCCCAATATGACTACCGGATTTCGTTTTTGCATTCTCCCTCCTAGCCCTTTTATTTCTAATCAATATCACCCCATGCAAGGCAGTAAAGCCCCTAAGACACAAGGGGGGTTACTGGGTGTGGAAGGATTAGAAACAGAAACATTAATAATGAACGAAAAGAGGAAAAAGTAATGAGAAGGACAGTAGATAGCGATTGACATTGCATTTACATTTTCGCAGATTAAAATAGTCTGGAAAGCATGGAGCTGGAATGGAGTTCCACAAGCGAGAAGTGCGAGAAAAGAAATTGTTAGCATAGAACTTACGGCTACATCTAACTAGCTCAACTGTAAATTGATGAGATCTCAACGCCAGTCTAGTGCTGCGCTTAAGTCTAGATACCATAGCGAAGACCTCATCCGAACAATTACCATGAAAATATTCATAGAAAAGACACAGAGAGGCAACCTTTCGGCGATGAGAAAGTGACTGAAGCCGAGACACCAGATCAGGACTAATAATATTGCTGATTCTTCTTTGGATCTTATCAAGGAACTCAATGTAAATATTAGAGCCACCGGACGATATGTGACAGCAATATTCTAAACATGAACGAATGGTAGACTTATAGATATGTAAGATAGATTCTGGAGATATCTTTTAATCATCATAGAAAAAGATTTTTGCTTTTTTAAAATTGGTTCTCTGTTTATGCAGATGGCAGTACCATTTATTCGCATATCTGACAGATCTGACAATCTAAACCTGGCAATTATTCTTGAAAAGGAACTCTAATCAGTGGTTAACTGGAGCAAGAAATGGCTTGTAAATTTTAATGTCTCCAAAATAAAACTGCTTTTCTTTTAATCACCACAGAGAACCTTTTTCTGCATGCCATCAGCATGACTGATGCTAACCTTCAAGAGTGTTACTCACTTTGCCTTGACCTCATGTTTTCCATTCACATATAGTTAAGTGACTCTATCGAATCAACTGCTTTGTCTACTGTAAGAAAAGTTGGTTCTCTGTTTTATGCCAGACAATATTTCTTCCCAGAATCTAAATCGACCATTTGTCTTTACATTGAATACTGCTGCCATATTTGGTCTGCTGCTCTTGCTGTATATCTCAAGATTCTTGATAAAATCCAAAGAAGGATCTGTAATGTAATTGATACTGACCAGGCATCTCGACTTCAATCACTTTCTCACCGATATGACATGGCTTTCCTCTGTCTTTTCTACGAATATTTTCATGACAGCTGCTCTTATGAGCTCTCCTCCTTGATTCTAGCCATCATTAATTTCAACTCATCTGGAGAATTACCATGAAAGTCTTCATAGAAAAGACCCAGAGAGGTAATCTTTCGGCGGTGGGAAAGTAACTGAAGCCGAGCAGCCAGATCAGGACCAATAATATTACTGATTCTTCTTTGGATCTTATCAAATGGCACAAAGTAAATAGCAGGGCCACGGGATCATTTGTAGCAGTAATATTCTAAACATGGACGGATGGTAGACTTAAAATGTAAGATTTGTTAAAGTACTTCCCAAATATTTAAATTGTTGTACAATTGTTGTGACTAATTTTGGTATGACCAGTTTTGGTATCCCCAATTTTGGTATGACCAATTTTGGTATACCCAATTTTGGTATCACCAATTTTATTATGACCAATTTTGGTATCCCCAATTTTGGTATGACCAAATTTCGTATCCCCAATTTTGGTATGACCAATTTTGGTAATACCAAATTTCGTATCCCCAATTTTGGTATGACAATTTTGGTGTGACCAATTTTGGTATCCCCAATTTTAGTACGACCAATTTTGGTATCCCCAATTTTGGTATGACCAATTTTGGTATCCCCAATTTGTAATTTGCCTCTTGGGCTGTTTCTTTTACTGGCAACCATGTATTCTATCTTTTTGCAACATATGTTTACTCATTTCTTCTCACTTTGCTTCACTACCTTCTGTAAGAGTTCCTGTAGCTACTAATACCGTGTCATCTGCATAGCTTATGGTATTAAAATTGTATTTGCCAATTATGAATCCTGGTAGGACTTCTAATTGTCTTAGAATCACCTTACTGAAAATTCCTTAGATCTTTCTTAAACCGTGACACTTCTCAGAAGAGACAAAGATATTTTTTACTGTTTAAGATTGTTTTTTTATTTTATAATATAGATAGCGTGTAAAATCGATCATTGATTTTTATAAAGTTATCCAGATTTAGCTGTTCGGTGTACTAAAATAGGTACCATATTTTTGTTACAAAAATATATCTTTTAAACAAAGAACAAACATATATATATATATATACTTCTTTTTTAATTAACGAACGAAACTTTACATAAATTAATAAACGTATATTTTTCTTCATTTAACATAAGCTAGAGAGAATCGTAATCTTAAGTCTTAAGTTAAAGGCTGAATAAGTTCATTGCGACTTCTAGAATAAAATATCCTAAAAACAGTTTTTAAAAAGTTTTAAAAATGAAAAAAAAAAATGTTGATGTAAGAACCAGTGGTGTAGCTAGAGTAAACGTCACCCAAAAAATAATTCCCGCTCAAATGTCACCCCAAAATTACCCCCTGATTCACCCTATGCTGAATGGTTAGCTGTAACTAAATTTTCATACATGCTCTACCTCTACTTTACTCTACTGACCGGTACGTTACTGTTTACATGTATGATCCAAGACAAAATCCAATACCACAAAATAATCAGTTCAAATCAAAAGCTGAAAACATTTCTATTTTTCCTACTCACAAATTTCCCGACAATTTATTAGAAAATTTCTGACGCGGGGACAAAACTGGGGGGGTCATAAATTATTTCTCGGGGGTCATATGCCCACCTGAGAAACCCTGTGTCTCCCCCACTGTTTTCAGACTATTTTTGGCACCTTAGCCTGCTTGGAAAATTTTGTTGGGGGTGATATTGTGTCACCCCTCCTGTGCTGTGCTACGCCACTGGTAAGAACAGTTTCAAACTTGACATTTGTAAATAACACCAGATTCTAGTAATTCTGTAAATGTCAGAGGTTTCTGACTGTGTTTATATTATAGATAGAACTCTCTTTCTAAATCGATAAGAAATCCATATCTGTCGATTCTGACGAATATTGTGGCCCGAGGAAGTTCTATTGAATGTTTATCTTGAAATTTATTCCTTGAAAGAAAAAAATTCCAAAATTTATACGAGTAGAACAGTCTATTCTTTAAAATTCAAGGATCGATTTTACCCTTTATCAATATTATGACGCCCTCTTCTGAAATTTATTTAAAAATCAAAATTCCTTTCATTCTGTCAAGAGTCCCGGATCAATAATTATAAACAGAGACGATATTTAACAGTCCCCCCACAAGGAATATGTGGCACAAGGCCAAGTTTAATGTGGGTTTTCTCCGAGCCTGTAGGCTCGGCCAAAAATATTCCCTTTGAACCCGCATAAGTGGGTTCGGGATCTGTCTACCTCCCCGGACGAAACTTTGTCCTTCGGCAAAGCCTCATCCGGGTTCCTCTCTGCTCGGGGTAGAGAGTTCGACAGATGAACAGTTTAGCACTGTTCCCTAAAAAATAAATGAATTAAAATTAATTTATTATGTGTTGAAATACAAATGTTTTTTATTCTGTTCATCCCAACAAACTGGCATATAACATTATCTAATAGTGAACTGAAAGTTGTGTTGAAGGGCCATTCTTTTAGATTTTTTTATATTAATGCGAGTGTCCACCAGGGCTTGATCCTTGGACCTACTTTGTCAAAGACCTTCCTGATGCCATCTTTTCCCGACTTGGTTCTATGCTGGTGGCACAACTATTTACTCCTGTCTTAATAGTAAGTCTGGGTGGTTCGATAACGTCAAATTGGTAGCTGATCTAAAAGAAATGATCTTCAATCTGTTGTTAACTGGGGCAAGAAATGGCTTGTTAAATTGAACACAACCAAAACGAAACTGCTCTATTTTAATCCCTTTAGTGTAATTTCTTTGCCTGCCATTAGCATGGCCAATGCTAACCTCCAGCAAAGTGATTTATTACGACTTTTCTACTGAAATGAATCGGAAATATTATATTAAATCGATTGCAAGTTCTGCTGCTAGGAAAGATAGTCTAATTTTGGTCACCAGAATCTACCTTATGAATTTATATGATTACCCTAGGTCTATGGCATAAATATTACTGCCACATGTGGTCTGGTGTAATGTTATGTATGTTTAGTCTAAATACAAAGGATCTGTAATTTTGTCGATCTTGACCTGGCATCTCAGCCTCAGGCACTTTCCTACTGTAATAATGTAGCTGTCCTGTGTCATTTCAATCAATATTTTTCCTCTAATTATTCTAATGGGCTTTCAGCTTTCGTAAGGAGATTTTACGAATTTGAATGCAGTACGAGAATCCCATAGACTAAACATGTGAGCAAAGATGAAATTCATGGAAAATGGAAATCAAAAGGACACTTATACTTAGAATCAGAAAGAGACAGGCATCAGTGATGTGGTTCTACAGAAGGATGCTGAGAATACCATGGACAGAGCATGTGAGCAATGAGAAAGTTTTAAGGAAAATGAAAACAAAAAGGACACTTATACTTAGAATCAGAAAGAGACAAGCATGAGAGATGTGGTTCTACAGAAGAAGGCTGAGAATACCACGGACAGAGCATGTGAGTAATGAGGAAGTTTTAAGGACAATGGAAACAAAAAGGACACTTATACTTAGAATCAGAAAGAGACAAGCATCAGAGATGTGGTTCTACAGAAGAAGGCTGAGCATACCATGGACGGAGCATGTGAGCAATGAGGAAGTTTTAAGGAAAATGGAAACAAAAAGGACACTTATACTTAGAATCAGAAAGAGACAAACATCAGTGATGTGGTTCTACAGAAGAAGGCTGAGAATACCATGGACGGAGCATGTGAGCAATGAGGAAGTTTTAAGGAAAATGGAAACAAAAAGGACACTTATACTTAGAATCAGAAAGAGACAAGCATCAGAGATGTGGTTCTACAGAAGAAGGGTGAGAATACCATGGACGGAGCATGTGCGCAATGAGGAAGTTTTAAGGAAAATGGAAACAAAAAGGACACTTATACTTAGAATCAGAAAGGGACAAGCATCAGAGATGTGGTTCTACAGAAGAAGGCGGGGAATACCATGGACAGCGCATGAGAGCAATGAGGAAGTTTTAAGGAAAATGGAAACATAAAGGACACCCATACTTAGAACCAGAAAGAGACAATTCGAATTTCAGTGACACATAATGAGGAAAGACGGCTTGGAGAATTTTATAGTAGGAAACATCGTGAGATCTACTAAAGAATTTTTTTGTAATTGGACAGCATAACAGAGTTTGAGAGGTATAATAAGAAATACAGTGCCCTTTCGATAGGAAGTTATGGAGAGATATGACCGTCCAATGATTGAAAATACACGTAAAATATAGAAGTATACACTCGTTAGAAATTTAAAATTTCTTTTCTCTGGTCTTAAGATAATTTCAATTATTTTTTAAAGAACATTTGAACCAATGATCTGAAATAAAATTATTAGATACGCCTGTGTATAGTCAAGTTTAAGGCATTTACTTGCTATATCTCTTGTGTTCAATGCGGTATGTGGTTCGCTGGAGACCCAAAAGTCCCCTAAACGGAAAACGAAACATGACCTATCTCTAATGCATCCTGTGACTAAAACAGAAAGAAAAAGGAAAAGTAATATCTATTATTCTTATATACTGATTTTATTAACGCCATCTATCGGTCGTTAAGAGAAATACTTTCGGCATTCATTGATTGGATAATCGCATAAAAACCACGGTGTGTATGTGTGTGTGTCTTTCCCTTAACCTTAAATATGCCTTCAGTTCTTCCTGGAAATGTGTTCGAAGGCAGCGTAACGCTTTTTTATAGTCCTCTGCCTATGCCAATTTTATTTGGTTGCAGTTTGCAAAGGCATTCATTTCAAATTAAATTTAATTAAGATCATTAAATGTGCCTAATTGACTTCATTAATTGAATTCTGATTAAAAGGTGCTGGTCAATGTTTTCTCGTCTTTTGTTCTTCAAAATCATATTCTCGACCTAATAACAGACTATGAATGGTCACTGTATTCAAAAGCCTCCCTTTACAAAAATCGAACCGTAAAATCCAGTACGGGGGCAATCATGGCTCTCCATGTCTTCTTTATTTTATTTTATTTTATTTTGTTTATTTGACAACCATCTTTGTGTTTAAGTCTCTATTGTCCTTTTATCATGGGTTAAAAATGGCTTCAAACGAATAAATCCTATGCAAGCTTAAAGACGCCGTTTTTGTTATTTTTTTCACCAGAGCCGATCCACTGGCACTACAGAAGCACAAACAAATGGTAATATTAACTGTTTCCTTATAAGGAAACATTCGGCATTCATCGACTGGGCTGCCAGTGCTACTTGAATAACCCTTTTCTTCACTCCTTGGCCGTTTGTCTCGGATCGAAATGTACTATCTGTTCTCCTCCTCACAAAGGATAATGATAATATTAGCCGTTTCTTTATAAGGAAACATTCAGCATTTATTGACTGAGCAGCCATTGCTACTCAAATTTACGCTTTTCTTCACTCTTTCGCCATCAGACTGGGATCAAAGTGTAGTACCTGCTCTCCTCATCTCAAAGGTTAATGATACTATTAGCCGTTTCCTTATAAGGAAACATTCAGCATTCATTGGCTGAGCTGTCACTCAGCATTCATTGGCTTGAGCAGTCACTTTTTTGTCTATTTGATATAGACAAAAAAAAATAACAAAAAGAAAGACATGGAGAGCAATGATTGCCCCCGTTTTGGATTTTACGGTTCGATTTTTTTAAGGGGGGGCTTTTGAATACAGTGACCATTGTCTGTTATTAAGTCGAGAATACAATTTAGAAGACTAAAAGAAGAGGGACGATAGACCAGAACTCTGAATGAAGTCAATTAGGCATATTTAATGGTCTTAATTAAATTTAATTGAAGAATAATATAAATAATGCAAGAGTCACATATGTATCATATGTTTTTTTAAGATAATGTCTGCCGATAATAAATCCCGGTGGGACTTCTAGTTCTGTTAGAATTGCCTCGCTGTAAAAGTTGAATAAATCTGGTGAGTAGACACATCTATACCTTGCTTGTCTTTCCATTTTATGTACTCAGGGGGCATAGCAATTCCGAAATCTTTTCTTTGTTTCTAACGAGATTTTATTATGCCTGAATACTTTGGAAGATCATATTTTCCTCCTTCTCTTTTTCAACCAAACTTGCGGTAGGTAGAAGCACCAACACGGGACTCGACCTCCGGCTGATTCATGAATGACTTTACACACACACACACACACACACACACACACACACACACACACAAACACACACACAAACAAACAAAAACAAACATACACACACACACTGGAGTGTAATGGATATCGATTCAGAAAACCAAGTTCGAATTCCAGTTCGTTACATTTGCTTACGTGCAAAGTATGTAGTAATTCGGAGGGGGGTCAGTTTATTACTTAAAAACAATATGGAAACGATCCCTCATTTTATGTCCAGTGGAATCATATATATATATATATATATATATATATATATATATGTACGAGTTTACTCAAGCTGTCGAATATTTTTTTTTTATATCCTTACAATCAATGAAATGATTTTGCTTGTGAGTCTTTAAATATAATTATTTCTTTGCAGTTGTTAATATATATTTTAGGGGACCAGTTTATTACTCAAAAACAATAGAGAAACGATCCCCCATTTTATGTCCAATGGAATCATATATATATATATATATATATATATATACTCAAGCTGTCGAAAATATTTTTTAAAATCCTTACAATCGATGAAATGCTTTTGCATGTGAGTCTTTAAATATATTTCTTTGCAGTTATTAATATGTAGTCATTTTGGGGGACCAGTTAATTACTCAAAAACAATAGGGAAACGATCCCCCATTTTATGTCCAGTGGAATCATATATTTTTACGAGTTTATCCATGCTGTCGAAAATATTTTTTTAGATCCTTACTATCATTGGAATGTTTTTGGATGTAAATATATTTATGGAAGTTATCAATATGTAGTCATTTTGGGGGATCAGTTTATTACTGAAAAACAATAGAGAAACGTTCCCCCACTTTATGTCCAGTAGGATCTTATATTAATGTAAGTTTACTCATGCTGTCAAAAATTACATTTTGCGAGAGATCTGAATAACCTTGCGAGAGGTATGAATCCATCACTTCTCACCCCCCAGCTATGGGTTAAATAGAAGGACAGAATGCATCCTATAGCGTTGTTTGGAAACCAGTCTACCGCAGCAAGAAACGGCAGCCTACTAATTATAAATCCTAATGTCTAGTCAATGGTTCTCAAAACTTTGCGCCTTTATGGAGCATTGGTGCGTCATCATCATGTCTAGGTGCGCCCTGGCATTTCAGAGAAATATGTGTCCAGATATAAGAAATAAATATATTTACTTTATTATATTGCGATAAAAAATCTTGATGTGGATAGCCCTCAAGGACAACTTCAATGATAGGAAGCTTTTGTTTTGCTGTATTGAACTAGCAGGAGTTGCTGCATGGTCATCAGAAGGAGGATGAGCCCGAAATGTGATTTGCAGGTCGATATTCAAGCAGCCGCAGAAGTTTAAATATCTGGGAAGCATCTTGACAGAGGACGGCAAGTGCGACACTGAGATCCGTAGACGTATTGGGATGGCCAAGGACACATTCCAAAAGCTGGGCAGAGTATTGCGAGACAGGAGGATTTCTTTGGTAACAAAGAAAAGAATACTGAGCTGTTACGTGACATCTGTCTTTCTTTACGGCAGCGAATGATGGACGATTTCCTCAAAGATTAAGAAGAGATTCGAGGCGACGGAGATGTGGTTCTACAGAAGGATGCTAAGGATATCATGGACCGAGCATGTGAGCAACGATGAAGTCTTAGAGATGATTCAGACAAGTTTATACTTAACATCAGGAAGAGGCAGCTGAAGTTTCTGAGACACATAATGAGGAAGATATGCCTGGAGAATCTGATACTCACGGGTCGAATAGAAAGAAAAAGAGACAAAGGAAAACAACGCGTGACATGCCTGGCGGACCTAAGCAAGTGGATGACAGAACGTGGTTTAGGGGAGGAAGCCGAGAAAAGGAACATGTTGAGAGCTGCAAGGGATAGAGATAGGTGGAGAGCCATGATCGCCTACGTCTTGAAAGGACATAGCACATGGTCCCTCCTCCTGCCTAGTTCGAGAAAGTTGATTACTAAAAGATGTCTTATGTAACATAAAAGGATGACGAGGAGTAAGATTGTTTATTTAAAAGTTCTTTTATTTATACTTTCATAGTAATTTATCATTTATTTGTTTCTAAGCAAATTTGATAATTTACTTACTTTATCATATCAATTGATTGTGGGTTGATGATTAAACATAATGAATTGTCACTTGAAGCTTTTTGGATTTCTATAAACGAAGAATATGTGTCAATATCTAAAAAAGATCTATATTATTACATTTTGTATCATCATATTTATGTGAATTAAGTTTTTCAGCTCTCACCACTATTAAGTGCAAAAAAGAGATGAACTCTTCAATGTATTGAGGAAGAAATAAGAGTTTGCCTCTCAAATATACAATCAAACATTGAAGAAATCGCTAAGCCTCATCAGGCTCATATTTCTCATAAACACAAGAATTAATAAATAAAGTATGCTTCATTTTACATTTTTTAAAATTGCATTATTTCTTTTCTGCAATATTTGACTTTATTTTAACATATTTTTCCAAAATCTGTATATAGTGCGCCTGCAATTATTGGTAGGATTTCAAGTGAGTTCCGACTTCAAAAAATTTAAGAACCACTTGTCTCGTCAGTAATGAATTCAAAGCGGTTATCACGTATGGCACATAACTGACTGAATATTATCCGTTTCCTTATAAGGAAACATTCAACATTCATTTACCGAACAACCATTTCTACAGTCGGTTGAAATTTATAAAATCATTCTCTTGAAACAATTTTTCAGAAAAAAACATGTTTCTCAAGTAAAGTGATATAAAAATGCCAAAAAATAATTCCGTGTTGAAATTTCTTTCTTTGACTCATTCCAAATTCCTACCATTTTCTTTTACCTTTTAGATAAGCACTGCTTGAGAAACCAGGTACAAACGAATGTGAATTCCATTGTACAATCCATATAACAAACCTTATCATCCGAATTCTGATGAATAGAGTGCACAGTAGAATCACACTTGAAATAGGACAAGAAAAAAGCGGGTTTGTCAAAGGCACTGGAACAAGTGACGTGCTGATTATGCTCGGAATGACATTAAAAAAGTTAATAAATTAAAAACGAAAATTTTATCCTCGTCTTCAAAGCCATGTTCAAATGTTTCGGCGGTTGTAAGCTCTGGGTCTTCTTCAGGTGATTGGAATTTTTAACTTTTTTTTATTTTTTTCGTCCACCATTAGATTTGTTTTAGTTCCACGTGCCATGCCTTCTTCCTTCCTGTGTCTCATTATTTCCCTTTAACAAAAATATTTTTTTGGTTCAAAACTGCTGTGAACTGTTATTGAACTCACAAATTGAAAAATTTTGACAATTTGTTATTGCCCAAACAGAGGAACGGCTCTGTTGGAGAAATAATATCTAATCAGTAAATTGATTAAATAGTAAATAACGATGAAATAATTTTTCTTATAAAATTGTAATCAAATATAAAATGTCAAATCTTCAACATAAACCTCCCAAAATGCCAAAAATGGTAAAAAAAAAATGCCTTCCTCTAGCTAATATCTTAGCATAATGTAGAAGAATTTCTGGGAGGTATATGTGGAAGGTATTTCTGTCACACCCTGCATAATGCTAGATACAGATTAAGAACATTTTGATGACATTGAAACAAAAATTTTACGTTTCAAAATCGCCATCTGCTATTTTCTTGCATTATTTACATTATTCGGACTGTTATCCTTATCTTCATTGTCATATTCACAACGTTTCGGCCGTTGTACGCTCCGGTGACTGGAATTTTGTCCGAACTCTTTGGTTCGTCCATTGGGGTAGATTTTTCTAGTTCCACGTGCCATGCCTCTTCCGGATGTCTCAGTTATTTCCCTTTTAACTCAACTGCCTATTTTTTTTTGGTTCACCATTGCTGTGGCCTGGTATTGAACTCACAACTCATTTCGTCTAGTCATTGAATCTAACCAACGTCTTTATCCACTGAGTTAATGGGGAAAAAAACGAGACATCCGGAAGAGGCATGGCAAAAATTGAAATAATGGAACTAAAAAAAAATAAAAAACAAGGAAAAAATAAAAATTTTTCGATTTGAAATTCCAATCACCTGAAGAAAGCATTTGCGTACAACTTGACAATGAAACAATTATTTTTTTTCATTAAACAGTAATATAGTCGGTTGAAATTGATAAAATCTTTGTCTTAAAAAAACGTTTTTCAGGAAAACATGTTTCTCAAGTCTAGTGATACACAAATAGCAGAAAATAATTCCGTGTTGAAATTTCTTTCTTTCACTCATTCCAAATTCATACCATTTTCTTTTTATTTTTTGCAAATTTTAAACAACCTGTCAAAAAAGCGAACATTTTCAAGAAATGGATCGAGTTAAGTGTTGATAAAAAACTAGAAAAACAAACGAACGTGAAATCCATCGAAAAATCGGCCTAATGAGCGATTTAACAAAACCTACGATCCGAATTCTGAGTAATCGTGCACACAGCAAAATTATACCCGAAATAGGACAAGAACAATACAGGTTCATTAAAGACGCCAAAAAGGAGTCGGCAACCTTTTACTATGTGCCGACTTAGGGTTTTAAAATCATTCAGTGCGCAAACGGCAGATGTATTTTTTTTTAAGTCAAGGTCAATATACCTGTTCTATAATATATTTGATATAGTAATATATACAATAATATGCAAAACACATTAATAGAAATGATCTGTTTTTAAAAGTTCTTTTTTTAAGTTTTTATTATTAATAGGAGTCCAAGTTTTGAAACAGGTAAATATATTCTTTGTGTTGGAGGAGTTATTGGTTCGGACTTCGTTATGTCATTTTCATAAATCATAAATAATTGTTTTTCCTCTTTTTTTTTAAAATTATTCGTGCCGTAAGTTTTTTACCCCTTTTTTAAAACAAGGGATGTGATATTTATGCTCAAAATGCTATCAGAAAAAGCAATACAAATTCAGAAGGACGTGTACTTGTGTTTTATAGATTATTTAAAATCGTTTGATAAAGTTTTGGTTTGTTTTGTTTTACGGTATATCAACCTCAATGGGTTATTTTAATGCTAACAAAATTTTCATTGTCGGTAATATTTTTCCCATCAAAAATCTATTTCAGTTAATATTTTTTCCTTCAAAAATCTCTTTCTGGTAATATTTTTTCCTTCAAAAATCTATTTCTTTTAATATATTTTCCTTCAAAATCTATTTCTGGTAATATTTTTCCTTCAAAAAATTATTTCTGATAATATTTTTTCCTTCAAAAATCTATTTCTGGTAATATATTTTTTTCAAAAATCTATTTCTGATAATATATTTTCCTTCAAAAAATCTATTTCTGGTAATATTTTTTCCTTCAAAAAAAATTTCTGGTAATATATTTTCCTTCAAAAATCTATTTTTGTCAAATATTTTTTTTAGAAAAATTTTTATTTTCTGTTAATTTATTTTTTTTATTTTTATTCAAAATATTTCTTTAATATTTTTTCTTCAAAAAAATTTATTTCTGGTAATATTTTTTTTTTCAAAAAATGATTTCTTTTAATTTTTTTTTTTTTTTTTAAATTTATTTTGAATAATATATTTTTTCCTTCAAAATTATTTCTGGTAATATATTTTCCTTCAAAATCTATTTCTTTTTAATATTTTTTTTTCATTTTGTTTTATTTCTGGTAATATTTTTCCTTCAAAAAATCTATTTTTGTTAATATTTTTTCCTTCAAAAAAAAATTTTTCAGGTAATATTTTTCCTTCAAAAAATCTATTTCTGGTAATATATTTTCCATAAAAAATCTTTTTCTGGTAATATTTTTTCCTTCAAAATTTTATATTTTTGGTAATATATTTTTAAAATCAAAATTTTCATCTATTTCTTTTTTATTTTTTCCTTCAAAATCTATTTCTGATAAAAATTTCCCTTCTTGGTAATAAATTTTTTTTAAAAAATGTATTGCTGGTAATAATTTTTTTTATACAAAGTATTTCTGGTATTAAAAAATATTTTACACTTTCATAATTTTTTGATCTGAGTTTGGGGTTTAACTATTTTTCCATAAAATTACCCTAACAGGTGCTACCACCCCTGGTCAAAAGTAACCTGGGAACACCAGCAATTAAGAGGTGGTTTCATGCTTTTCAAAACATCCTGATCAGAGGCCTTCCTGCTGGAATGTTATTTATCGTCAAATTTACCAGGATGCAGGTTTGATAAAGTACCTTTTTAAGAACTGTTGGAATTTCTAGGTGACCATGACACATTTGGGAAGGATATTAGAATAATCCAGAACGTATAATAGCAACAAAAACCTGCAAAAAGGATAAAAATGAATTCAATTTTTATATTCAAAAATATAAAAGAGGTGTAAGACAAGGATGTGTCTTCTCACCGGACTTATTCAACATATACAGATAGCCAATTCTGAGAGAATTAGAAGTCCTACCAGGATTCATTATTGGCGGCCAGGATCTTAACGGCATAAGATATGCAGATATCACACTATTGATAGCAGACATAGAAAGGAAGCTACAAGAATTCCTGCAGAAGGTAGTGAAGGAAAGCAAGAAGAAAGGACTAAACATTAAGAAACAGAATGCATTGCTGTCTTCAAAAGGAACAGCACAACATACAAATTAGTATAGCTAGCCATTCGTTTTCGAGGATACCCATCTACTTGAGCGGCTAGCCAATCCCTATTGCAGACGCTTGCTCAGGCGCATATGTGTTTATTCAACACCCACAGAGCCCACTTGTGGCTTATACTGCAACTATGTTGAGCAGACCTTAGTTATAGGTTCTGGGAAAGAACGTATTATCTAGTGTGATCAACAATTTGAACAAGGCCAGCACGCTCAAGCCCTCGGCCACGATGACTTGTGACTTCGTGCTAGCTACCGACGGACCTCAAGAGTTTCGTCAACCCAATTTCACTCATGGCATGGTTTTCAGACACTTTTCAAAGGTGCCGCCCGCTGGGATCGATCCATCCAGTCCGATAACACCAGGAAGTTTCTTTCCTGACAAATCGACCATGGTGAGATTCGAACCTGAGTCTTATGGTCAGAATGCAAACGGTCTAACCATTCGGCCGCGTCCCCATGATATATATACATTTTCTCATAGCTACATTTCCTTTTCTTTTCAGATGTGTAAACATTAGAATATTTTTTCTCTCTTAATAAACATTTATTAGTGACATAAAAATACAAGAAAATATCTCCATTTTTTTTATTCTACCTTCCGCTCATTCCAAATTCATCGCATTTTTTTTAAAATCGATAGCGATAAAGCATTGAGAATCTTTCTGTGTTTCGTCTGCGAAGAAAAAATTGTAAAAATTTATTAAAATAATTATTTCAACCATAAGGGCGCGGTGATGTTTTGAGGCTCTATCGAGACTGGAAAAAATATACTGGGTAGCCCCTGATCATATATGAATAAGTGGTAAAATGATTTCGGTCTGATCTGGCTCTTGTTTTGGTAGCTGACAACAAAAATATAAGGAAAATTACCGAGCAAGGGATCACGGAATGCAATAGTCCACCAAACCGTTGCAAACTTCAAAGAAAACTGACATGAAAAACGTTCTACTCAAAGAAAACAATGTCATTGTCCAACTTTGGCATTGGTCACAATCACCGACTTTTTAATGTTCCCACTCCAGAATGTGCTCGTCCAGATTTGGGTTGCTGAGTCACCTCCGGAGACATTGATTAATTGCAAAAAAAAAAATGTTACCTTCATAACCTAAGAATAAACTTGATATATTTTTGTAGTTTATTTTTTATGTATCTAGGACAGATTTTATTAGCGATAAGATTCGATGTTTATAATTTTTATGATAAATAATTAATCGGATATATTTGTATTGATTGATAAGATCTGTTTCCCAGTAAAAATATCCCTAATTTATTAACTTCGTTCTGTTTATCATTAAATTCTAAATCTGTTTTAGAATGAAACGTTTTATCGTAAACTACTCCATTTATTTGTTAGTTGTCATTAAGATTAAACAGAATAAATTGTATTTGTTTATTGATCATAATGTGTTGTAAATTCAGGAATGCATACTGAATAGAATAATCATAATAAGATTGGTCATAAACGATATAAGTCAATTGAATTCCACAATGAATCTCCAACTGCAGAATATCTATCAACCGCCCCATGCGGTCAGATGCGGCAGAAGGCCGAATTTAATTTAATGGAGTATCCGATTTATAGACTCGGCAAAAAATTCCCAATAATAGATTCAATAAAACAAATCGAATAACTCTTTTTCGATTGATTCTTAATCTGCCCTTCGACACATAAATTCAATTCCTCTTTGCTCGGAGGCAGAGAGTTTGACCAACACAACTGTAGACGAATCTCCAACATACTGTATTTACTACTGTATTTATGTGAATGGGGACATACCCATTATCGTCTGTCGGTATGTTTCAACAATATGGCTAGGGTATTGGTTTTTTTTCAATGTTAATTCATTAAAAAAAAAAAAAAAATTTGTAAAATTTAAGTTTTTTTTTTTTTGTTTACTAAATACCTCATCACTTTGTTTACCTCGATTTCATATAAAAGAAATTTAAGATACGAGATGAAACAATTTCTAAAAAAAGCGATGAATTTTTAAAATTTGAGGAGGCGCGGTGGAGTAATGGATAGCGGCTCGGATTGAACAATCGGAAAGCCGAGTTCGAATTTCAATCGAATCCATTATTTTTCACTTACGTGATAATACCCTTTATAAAAATATGAACCCTTCTTCTCCCCCCAGTTAAATATAAAAATAGCAGGACAGAACAAAATCTAATAGCCTTAGATGGCAAATTTAAAAAATTTTTCAAAGTAATGGCATATTACTGCGGGATTTTTGTTGATTTGTTATTAAAGTCATGTATCGAAAAGTTGATTAATTTTCGCCTAAATTACCACGCATGGCACATAACTGATCCCAATTGAATCCAACCGTGATTCAATTTTTCAAGGTTGGATTAATAAATTAAAAAAAATCGTTTTTATATCAACCAACCAAATATTATTTTTTACACCCTTGATAGGTACTCTGGCTGGAGAGCGAAAGGCAGAAAAAGAAGACGTTGATAAAACTTTTGGCAACACATACAGAACCTACGAGATATCTCTCCTCCAAGCCATTCGCCTTGTCATTGACAGACGATTGTGGCTACCCGCTACGCCTAACAGCACAAGCGGAATGAAAAGCTTTGAAAACACATTAATCCAAAAATTTTTTATTAAAATTAAACGTTATTTTTAAAAAAAATACCCATGTTTGAGTAAACGTTTTATTATTTAATTTATTTTGACAACATATGTATTTACACCCTTGTGTAAATTAATTTTAACAAAACGAATAATTCCATTATTATTTACTTTTTTTGCATTTTACCAATGAAACATGACCCAGTGCATATGTTAGTACTTCGTATGTCCATTCCACGAAGTCGTTCCTTGCAGATTGACCGCAGATTCTCGATTGGATTTAAATCAGGAGAGTTTTCAGGCCAGTTTATTGCTCACAGATAAGGCTTGCCAGTGTGTTCATACAGTGTTACAATGTTCGTACGTTTCCTGGAAGTAACGTCCATCGCAGACAATGGCCGTAGGACAACTAATTGACAGTCAAGACAATAGTGTCTGGATGTGATGAAAATCTGATACAATCATGGATTACGCAATATTTTTCAAGACCAAACAAGTATCATGATACACCCCCAAAATAGATTCATATTACTGTACCCACAGCAAATGACCTAATCTGAGGGAAAAATAGAAATTGATTACACCCTGTCACTCCAGTGGGTCTAAAACTGACCGTATGGTGAAAGAAAGGAAACTAAAGAGGTTGTTTCAGTTAATTTGCACAAGAGTGTATTTATTTTCGCCTACTGGCCTGAATACTCGAGAAATTTTATTAAAGAAAAATATGCGCCCTCTGGCAGGATTCGAACCTGAGTATCAGAAGAAACCATAGTTACATCTAACGTGCTTTAGATCATGGAGTTCGTTGACAATCAAGCAAAGTTGAAGAGTGTCTTATAAATGTAAATCTTTCACAGATTCTCAAAGTATTCAGGTATGCTCTGTTTCGTGACCACCTGTAAACAAAGCAATTTCCTGAATGTTCGAGACAATATACGCTCTTCGACAGGATTCGAACCTGCAATCCCCTAGGGAAAACCATCATTAGATCTGACGTGCTTTGACCTCTCCAAAACAGGGGGCGTCAATGAACAAGCAAATTATTAATAGTGCCTTTAAACACAGATTTTTCTCTGATTCTTGAAATAGACATACCTGCTCAATTTTGTATGCTAATGTAAACAAAGCAATTTCTAAAGAAACGGATGGATTTTTTTATTCATTAATCCGACCGATTTTTATTACTTAAAGGTTATTTTTAGTGGATACCCATATATTTATTTTCATCTACTGGCCGGAATGTTCGAGACATCTTATTAGAGAAAAATATACGCTCTTCGACAAGATTCGAACCTGCAATCCCCTAGAGAAAACCATCATTAGATCTGACGTGTTTTGACCTCTCCACTACAGGGGGCATCAATGAACAAGCAAATTATTAATAGTGCCTTTAAAGACAGGTTTTTTTATGACTCTTGAAATAGACGTATCTGCTCAGTTTTATATCGTAACCTCAACAAAGCAATTTCTAAAGAAAATGATGGACTTTTATTTATTAATCCGACCGATTTTTTCTTACTTAAACGTTATTTTTAGTGGATACCCATATTTGAGTAGACGCTCCATTTATTTATTAAACAGTATATTTATTTATTTTCGCCTACCGGCCTGAATATTCAAAAGATATTTTTGAAAATAAATAGATATTCTGTTTAATAATGAAATCGAGCGTTTACTCAATATCGGCATGTTCTAAGAATAACGTTTAAGTAATAAGTTGGATTAATAAATAAAAATCTCTCACTTCTTTAGAAATCGTCATGTTTTTGTAGAAAAAAGAAAAAGAAACAGTGGCTTATCCAAGCGGTGCCAAAAGGAACACTTGCAAATTTGAGGTGTTATATTTGGACAGTTATCACGCTCCATTGCTCCATAGTTTGTCCATTGACTAGTAATATGAGCAGACGTAAATCCTAGGACGGACACCCCATCCACCAAAATATCTATACAATTAGAATACATAATACAATAGTTTTATAAAAGTTGTAAGGATAAAAAAAAAGGCGATTATCTCCCTTTGGTAGAGGTAAGTCGCATAGGTCACGTGACGGCCGTTTAGTGATGTCACTTCATGCAGTGATGAAAGTGGCCAGTCATTCAGTTAACATATCTTTGCTGTCATTTTTTTTTATTGCTTAAATGTTATTTTTAGTGGATGCCATATTTGAGCAGACGTCCCGCTTATTTATTAAACAATATATTTATTTATTTTCGGTAAGGCAACTGAATATAAAACGAGCTGTGCTCGGTGTAGTTAAACCTAACACT
>CAHIKZ030001743.1:197500-237500 GCA_903632075.3 Acanthosepion pharaonis | reverse complement strand
AGGTATGAATCTTCTTCTTCTCCCTCCAGCTATTGGTAATTAGCAGGACAGACCGCGTTCTGTAGCCTTGGATGGCAACTGGTCTACTGCAGAAAGAAATGGCAACCTACTGCAGGAAAAACTCTGCCTCGTTAGTTATGTATCGAAAGATACATGATCGCCTAAGCGTTTATCACGCATGGCACATAACTGACTGATAGATATGTAATAATATATATAATGGCTGAATTTTCTTCATCTAATAATAATAAAATTCAAGATAATATTACTATTAATACTACCAATGTAATAAAAAGCAAGTGAAATTAAGATGAAAGAAATCCTAGTCAAAATGAATAATGGCTGACAATGCTTCATCTAATAATAATAAAATTCAAGATAATATTACTACTAATACTACTAATGTAATAAAAAGCAAATGAAATTAAGATGAAAGAAATCCTAGTCAAAAATGAATAATCGCTGACAATGCTTCATCTAATAATGATAAAATTCAAGATAATATTACTACTAATATTTAGTTAGTTATGTGCTATACGTGATACATGCTTAGGTGATCATGTATCTTTTGATACTACTACTAATGCTACTAATGTAATAAAAAGCAAGTAAAGTTACGACGAAAATAAATCAAGTCTATATTTATAGATTGTGTTTATACATGAGTCTATAGGTGGCCATAGATTATGTTTTGACTTGGCTCCCTAAACAGACAGAAGCCTTGCTTGTTTATACAGACATTTGCTGTGTTTATACTTGAGTCACTTGGTCGCCTTTTGAGTCTGCAACCGTCGCCCGATAGGTGACCTTGTGAGGTTGGGTAGGTGATTATTCCTCTGCAGAGAATGCAGGCGAGATATTCTAGTTCCCGCCAACATGGAAATTAAAAACAGAACAAAGAATAAAAATCAATGTTTCTAGATATAAAAATTCTTTAAATTGATCAGCATCTATAATTAGATTCCCCCAACCCCGCCGGCAGACTGATATGAAAATAAAAACCCATCACAGATCGAACAATCAAACAAGTCTCTCGTCTAAACCTGAATATATATATATATATATATATATATATATATATATATATATATATATATATATATATATATATATATATATATATTATATTATATTTACAAATGAAAATTTAGCATTATAGAAATTTCCACACATCAAAGTTGAAATGCAGAAATATGAAAAAGCGGCTGCCAGTGAACGAAAAGCCGCCATCTTTTTTTTTTTTTTAGAGGCACAGGGATGAGCCCAGGAAAACAATGATTTCGTTCTCACCATCTTTGACTGTTCAGCGTTCCAAACAAGTTTATTTTAAATGTTTTCGTTCTTTCTGCTCGACAAATTTTCTTCAATTTCTGACTCTCCCTTTAATCGATTCGTTTTCTCTTTCGGTCATTTTTCTTTCTTTTCTTTCTTTCTTTTTTTTTCTGACTACGGCGCCTCTTCTCTTCGTCTTTTCCTCACCTTCGTCTCTTCAAGCGTTCTCTACAACCAAGACGGCAAACCTGTTTAATTAGTACTGATCAAAGTGGTTATTTTTATAGCATTTGGTGCCCCGGCGGTGGGTGGACGAAAGGAGAGGCGGCTTGCGAAGTCTACGTGATGGCGGCTGATCTATTGTGAACGCAGAAAATCGATTACAATGAACAAACGCTCCTACGCCATGTTTTTGGGCCGGACCTGATTGAGATGATTTTTCAAAAACGAAGAATGGGTAAGATTTGAATTGAAGACCTTGAGCAAGTTATTTAACATCTTACTTGCCCCTCGGCGTTGATGGCTTTTAAATAGAAAAACAAAAACAAAAAAAAAGACTTTGGAATAAATTCCATCTGTTCTCACAAGAAACACACACACATATATACATAGCGACTCGAGCTGTTTTTTTGGCACTGAATATCGAATATATATGATATAAATATATATATATATATATATATATATATATATATATATATATATATATATATATAGAGAGAGAGAGAGAGAGATAGATAGATAGATAGATAGATATTATTATTAAATATACATACACACACACATATATATATATAAATATATAAAATATATAAACATACATACATACACACACACACACATATATATATATATATATATATATATATGAAATATATAAAATATATAAAATAAATACATACACACACACACACACACACACACACACACACACACACACACACACACACACATATATATATATATATATATATATATATATATATATATATATATATATATATATATATAAATTTCCAAGAGGATAGAATCCAGGTAGAACTCAATGTCCAGGACAGAGTAAGAATATAAATAAAATAAAACACTAATATTCCATGGTTATAATTTATTACATTAGAATCGTAATCATGATCCAATTCATCAAACCTACAAAAAATAATATATATATATATATATATATATATATATATATATATATATATATATATATATATATATATATATAAAAGCAAATATATGGATAGAGATCCGACAGTATGAAGAAAAATATGGAAAAAAAAAAAACCGAATATGCAAGTATATATGTTTTAATGTTGTTTCAATGTCGACGTCAGACGTTTCGGTCTAGTAGACCTTCTTCAGGACATAGTTATTAAGACATAATTAAAATTAGACGATATTCAAGTCAACATGAAAAGACGATAGACATAAGACTGATATTTATTCGTACAAAAGTACAAATTGTGGCACGAAGGCCAATAAAGGGGAGGGGGGTAGAGGCTGGTCAACACTAACTATCTTATACCTAGCTAATCAGATTCGCGACCCATTCGTACATTACATTTTACTCATTCACCAAAAGAACTCGTCCATCACCAAACAAGACTTCAACCACCATAATACCACGTGCTCTCAAGGGACACCTACCAAAATCGCGCCACATGCCATAAAAATTTTAATGATGATATATATATATACAATTCTAATAATGATAAAATGAGAGGGGGGGGAATGAACCCAATAATAAACTTAAAATAAACACAAATACAAACTAAACATAATTGATGTTAGTAGGGACCGTCCAACCCATAAAACAGAGAGACCACTGTATTCTGCCCAGGGGACAAAATCAAGAGACGCTCTCGCTAAGGGAGTGGGAAAAAGTATAAAATATTAGGCTGGAATGGGAAAATATAAAACTGACCCAGTCGAGATGAAAGGGGGTGGGGTCAAAACAAACTGGGGAGGTTGGGAATCTCGACTTGGATCATAACCAAAGAACGGCCGGGATGCAGGCCAGGAACAACACTTACTCACATTAACTAGGTACACTGAAGCTTGTCTAACCTAACCAAGGGGAGGGTTCCACAGGAAGCCACCCCGATGTGCAATAGGTTGACCTAGAAAGAAAAAATCAAGGCTAGCCCCGTTCACACGAAGCAAGCTCGCTTTTTTACCCACCTTTCGCTAAAGACTGTCGAATGCAATTTTTTCTATCCGATCTAATCTTCATCTTGAGCTGATGATCAAAGAATCGAATTAGATCCGAATGAGAAAGACGATTGCCTCGCAAGACTTCCTTCTTTCGCGTCGTCCAAATCACCATTCGAGCCGTGGCCATCAGCGTCAGAAACACCATCCGTTTCGTCCCGGAATACGGGGGCGACACATTGTCACACGCGTATGCGCGATCAATGGACACAAGCTGTTCGGGAGCGAGACGAGCCGTCAGCTCGCCGACATGGTCCCATAAGGGGCGGACCTGGGGGCAATGGTAGAAGGCGTGCGCAGCCGTTTCTTCTAAGCCAAGGCCACACCGTTCACAGTCTGGCAAATCCGCCAAGCCCCATATGAAAGCCATGTCGTTGAGAGGCAGCCGATTCCGAGCCAATCGCCAGCTAAGCGAAAACTCAGGGTTACTGAGGTAATCCGCCGCTGGCGCCCAAGACCAGTAGGAGCGAAACTCCTCCTCCGACATGCCGAGCATGTCTCGTAGGGGATCCTTCGCGGGCCTCTCCACTAATTCACGATAGAAGACCTTCCTAGGCCGAGAAAGGTCACTGGACCGGGGAACGGCCCTCAAGGCCGACCGACACTCGCGAAGGAAAACCGATTGATCCCGGGGTTTACGACCGCGCTCAACCCGCGAGATGGGGGGACTGATGGTAAGGCCAGGGAATGCGTCCCAAACAATCCCCTCCAGAATCGGACCTCCTCCAGTCAATGCGCGGCATAGGAAAGCCAACCTAGAGGCACGGATGTGACTCGGCAGGTGCGGCATTCCCAGTCCCCCATGACACGGACGTTTAGTGCAGACTCGTCTGTCGACCGGATTCCCGCGTCCCCTCTATAAAATGGAGGATAGCGAGCGTTCGAGCGCCTTCTTGTGGGTCTTACAGAGAGGAAGTACGGACAATTGATAAAGAATCAGGGGGAAAATGTATGTAGCACACACCTCCGCCCTGCCCTTCACGGACAACCTCCGTCGATTCCAAGTCTGACCGGCAGAATCGACCTTTGCACGTACTTCAGACCAATTCTTCTCCAGCTGGAGGTCAGGCCCAAACCACACTCCAAGAATGCGAACAGGACCGTCTGTCCAACCGAAGCGGCCCGGAAGAGCGACCCCCTTCCAGGCACCTAACCGCAAGCCGGACGACTTGTCGCTGTTTATTTTGGCCCCTGTCACCTTCTCGTACCGATCAAGCGTCTTCTGTACCGCCTCAATGTCGTTGTGGGACGACACGAAAGCAGATACGTCATCGGCGTACGCGGAAACCCTGGCTCGAGACCCTCCAGGAACGGCAATTCCACGTAGGGCCGGACTGCCGGTCTTGTTCTTCAGCCGGCGAAGGAGAGGCTCCAACGCCAAAGCATAAACCGACCTAGACAGCACGAACGCGTCCGACAACCTTCCGTTCACCTGTACCACCGCACTGGGGGAGCGATACAGGAGGCTAATCCAGCGGCAGAAGTTGGGTTCGAATCCAGCGGCCTGCAGGACAGCAGCAAGGTAGCGATGGTCGACCCTATCAAATGCCTTGGACTGATCCAAATTGATCAGCGCGGCTTCTTCGTCGTCTTTTACACCCTCTATGATCGTGCTGATCAGATGCAGGTTGCTCTGAATTGTTCGGCCCTTCACAGAACAAGTCTGCTCAGGTCCCAACAGAGACTCGGCAACTGAATGCAAACGCTCCTGCAGGATCTTGGCCATAATCTTTAACTCTGTGTTTAGCAGAGTTATGGGCCTGTAATCATCTAGCTTCCCCCCACCACCTTTGCCCTTTTTCAACAGAGTGATCACACCCCTATAAGACTAATCAAAACAGAATAACTGAAATTTTTAAGATCAGCGTTCTGTTTCGCAATACGATCACGTCGGCGTCACGTCGGCGTCACGTCGGCGTAACGTCGGCGATGTTGTGAAAACGTGTTCTTATATTTTATATGAAAAAGAATTTTATTTTAATCTAAAATTTATAAGTTCGTTTGTCGAGCATTAATCTTGAGCATTAATCTTGCCAGAAAAGGGGAAATATTAAAGAAACCGGGTCTCGTATTCACCGTGCGTGAGATAGATATTATGCCTGCCTCAGAAATCCGTCTAAGATCTTTATTATGAATATATTTTAAAATCTTCACAGAATCAAAATCGAAATTATGATCAGATTTAGTCATGTGTACAAATAAAGCATTGTTTAAATTATCGAGGCGAATATCTCGTTGATTTTCGAAAACACGAGATTTTACCTACATTAAAACAGCATACTTGCATATTCGAATATTTGTTTTTCCATATTTTTCTTCATATATATATATATATATATATATATATATAATATTAATATATATTAATATGCATATATATATATATATATATATATATATATATATATATGAATATATAAAATATAAACAAACATACACACACACACACACATATATATATATATATATATATATATATATATATAAATTTCAAGAGGATAGAATTCAGATAGAACTCAATGTCCAGGACAGAGTAAAAAATATAATAAAAAGGCTTAAACACTAATATTCCATATTCCATTCATAAATATTCCATGGTTATAATTTATTACACTGGAATCGTAATCACGATCCAATTCATCAAACCTACAAATATAATATATATATATATATATATATATATATATATATATATATACACACACACACATATATATATATATAATAGCTGTCCATTCGTTAAAACCTGTGGTAAATCCGGGAGGCTAGCGTATCTCTAATTTGTGTTTATTCAACACCCACAGAACCCACCTGTGGTTTATAGCAACTATGCTGAGCAGACCTTAATTGCAGTTTCAAACACAACAACAGATATGAAAATCGAACCTGAAACAAAAATTATAACCTGCATCCACCAGAGAACTAACGTCTCTGTACATCTAAACAGGAAGGGAAGAGGAATTAAACTAGAGAAAATAGGAAGAGAAATATATAGCGTAGAGCGATATTTATTTCCGCTTCAAATACAGAAAATGTGGCACAAGGCCAAAATGGGGAATGGGGAAAAGGACAGTCTTTTTCTGTCTTAATGTTAAACTTAGCTCGCCATAAACACTTGACCCAAATATACCACAATATTCCTAACACCAAAATAACACATTCTTACTTACCTGTCTTATTACATTCACCGTAATACCTCATTGTCTCTATGAAAATCCTAACTAGTCCCCATGTGAACAATTCATTGCCTGTGGGGTGAGGGGAATAAAACAACAATTAAAGCGTAATCAACAGTCTGAAAAAGGCCAGCACACTCAAATCTTCGGTCACGATGACTTTTCGTGTTAACTTTATTCGACGGTCCCCCAAGTGTTCCGTCTACCTAATTTCACTCACAAGGCTTGGATCAACCCATGGTATGGTTTTCAGGCACTTTCCGAAGGTACCGCACGCTGGGATCGTTCCCCTTCAGTATGATAACACCAGGAAATCTCCTTTCCAACAAATCAACCATGGTCAGTTTCGAAGCTGGGTCTCATGGTCAGAAAGCGAATGTTCTAACCACTCAACCCATATATATATATATATATATATATATATATATATATATATATATATATATATATATATATATATATATATATATATATATATATTTTGACTGACTTTTCAACGTTCATGAACTCTCAGGATTTACTTTGAGCTTTAAAATTATCCTCCTTGGGACGACCAATAGAGGATTACCAAGTTTTTCCTAACTTAACTTAATATATATATATATATATATATATATATATATATATATATATATATATATATATATATATATAAACACACAAATATATATATATATAAACACACACACACACACACACACACACATATATATATATATATCCCTGATATTGAGCTCTTTAACACATAAATAAACATACTTTAAAACTATATATATATATATATATATATATATATATATATATATATATATATATATACATGTGGTGTGTGTGTTTACGTAGTCGAACCTCGGTTCAAAGATTTTAATTCTTTCCTGAATTTCGTCACCCGAAATGTTCGTAAAGTTATAAAAATGTTGAAAAAAAAAAATACAGCTCAACACATGAATGTATCAATATGGCGGTCGACTCAGAATTCGTGTTAATTCGGTTCAGCAATGTTATTTGAGAATCTTGTTCGATAACCGAAGCAAATTATCTCGAATTTTTAGGTTGTCGTCAATTTGCGACATTTGTCAACTTCTGTTCGTTTGAATTTCGTTGGTTTTCATTGGTTAATTTCGAATGCACGAAAACCTGATTCAACCGTTTTAAAAATTTGAACAGAGTTTTTTCCAACTTATTCACCGTTCTCTTGATGGTTCTTTAATGGACATTTTCCTAAGATGGAAGCCAGAGTATGAATGTTGGTACCTTTAGTGAAGGCCTGAATGATCTTTTTCCTCTCACCATTGCTCAGCTGGGAAGACATAATGGGGATGACACAAAACTATTTTAACCTGTTCTCTTTCTAGATGAATAACTCAAAGGGTTTTTTTTTTATCTGAGTCTTACGACAAATGATGTCAAGATGACTAAACGTCTTATCTGAAAACCTGGAAGAAAGAAACTCGTTTAATTTAGTGGTTTTGTAGATGTTAGACATTTTGTGGGATTGACAATTATCCCATACTGTTACACGATTTGGACAATTTTGTTGTTACATTTGTATATATCGTATATATATATATATATATAATATATATATATATATAAAACTATATATGTAATATGATGAATATATTCATATATCATACAGGTTTTAATATATATATATATATTTAAAATTTTATATATTATTTTTTTATATATATATATATACATGTCAAGATATTTATATGTATATATATATTAAAACAAAACATTATAAAATATATATATTATTAATGTATTATTTAAGATTATTTAATATATTTATAAATCCCGGACAAATTTTTCAATTTTCCCCCCCAAACTGGCAGACAAGAATCAAATTTTAATTGTCTTTGTTTTAAGAAAACTAAAATAATTTTTTTTATAAAAAGTTTCCCATTAATTTTAAAAAGCCAAAAAATTTTTTTTTTGAAAATTGTGTTTTTTTGATTTTATTATCATATGTTTCCATGTTTCTATGTTACTATAGACCTAATAAAATGTATTTATATAAGATGAAATAGAAAACCCAACACTACATTCCTGATTTATTTTTCCATTCTGAATTTTTATTCAATTAAAGTATATATATATATATATATATATATATATATATATATATATATATATATATATATTTATCTAAATTTGTATCAAGTATGAATATTTTAAAAATATTTAATAAAAATTTTAATAGGTCTTCCAGACATTTTAATTTTTAATCGAATTTTATTGAAAATTTTTGTTTAAAATAAATTATATCTTTGAAATGACTTTAATTTTTTTTTTTTATTTTGTTCTATTATAAATATATTTGGAAAAAAATTTTAAATTCTAAATTAGAAAAAATAATTAACATTTTTCTTATATTTTTCAATAGTTAAACAGATATATTGGAGTTTAATTCTCTATATAAATAATGTTATCATAAGATTATGAATTTCTGTGGATTAAATTAATTTTACTTCAACATATTTTATATTATATAAATATATATATAAGCCAAAATATATATATATATATATGAATTGTTGCATAATTATACATGAAATTACCCATATATATATTCAACATAAATGTTGCAATTCCTTCAAAGATTTTTTAACTTGAATAATTAAAAAAATAAAAAAATTTTCTTTTTTATATATCAAAATTCATCAATTCCAATTCTATATATATATCTATATATATATAATCATATTCTTTCATTTGTACAATCAGATTTTCCTGAAAAAACCCAAGGTTTTGAATGTCACATCATTTATTTTAAAATGTAATTCTATTTTAATTTTATATTTAATACCATTATATAAAATATATCAATAATTTTAAAAAATATTTCATATTCATATTATTATTATATATAAAAACAAGAGTGTAACATCAAATATCTTTTTTTTCAAATGAAAATTGAAAATAGTTTAATATAAATTATTTTGATCTAAATATTTATAATTATATATGAAACATATTCTTTTTTATTCAAATTATTATTCCCCAAAATGTCATAACGTATAAATGTTTCATTTGGCATCTGTAACATCAAATCCAAATTTCAGGATGAGCCATTTAAATAAAATATAAGACACTATCCTATTCTAAAAAAATTGAAAATTTTTAAAATAAAGCCTTCCAAATTTTATATTCAATTTCAGCATTTGTTTTAAATTAAAAATTATTTGGTGATGAATTTTAATTTTTTTTTTATTACTCAATTAATATATTTCCAACCATCTTCATTAATATTAAATATCCATTTCCAAAGATTTCCCAAATGTTTTGAATTTAATTTTGAAAGATAAATCATTCCAAAAAAAATGTTTGAATTAAAATTCTTTGTCTAATTTTTTTCATTGGTTTATTCATTCTATCATTTTCAAAAAAAATCCAAAATAGAGATTTATACCATTTTTGAAGAAATTATTTCAAAGATATATAATGAAACTATTTTAATTTTTTTGAAAATGCTATAAAATAAATAAATTCAGGTTCAAAATATAAATGACTTAATTTGAAGATTATAACATTCAAGATTAAAATGAAACAATTTTGGTGTTCTTTGGTCATTCATCCAAACATTTCAAATCAATCCATTCTCTTTGTATTAACTTAATCATGCAGAAATATATAATTTAAGTCATTATCATTCCAAAACAAAAAAAAATGAATTTTTTTTATTCCTTTTTATCTATTTCAGTTTTTTTTTTTTTCTTCTTTAAACATTTGGAAGACACTTCAACCTAATATTTAAAAGACCATAATCATTCAATATCACTATGAAACTTTAATTTTTTAAAATATTTTGAAATAATACAAAAAATCCATTTCCATCAACAGTAAAATCAAAACAGACTCAAAATTCCAGGGTTTTCATTCAAATTGCTCATGATGTTTATAATTGTTTTGAAACCTACTTTTTTTTTACATTTTCAATCAATCCATAACCATCTTCAGGTGTAATCAACTCTTATGGAAGAACCTTCTATATCGTTTTTTGAGAAGATCCATTATCATTCCAAAATCTTCCAAGAAAACAGTCATGATTTTTTTCATTCCACTTCTGTTAAATTCCATTCAGAAATTTGGGGTTTCAAATAACATGGAAAACCCCAAAAACCATCTTCATATCATTCAAGAAAATCATAATCATTCTGAATCCAAAATATTGTTTTATACTTTAAAATAAGAAACAAATTGTACCATCTTTTGAACATCATGTCTGGATGTTCCTTTTAAAAAAAAAACTTGAACAAATAAATAGAACATGAAAGAACATGTTAAAGATGTTTAAGAATTCTATTGAGGATTAAGAAAGAGAGAATATATAACACTGATTGAGGAAATATTTTCCAAAATAATAAAAGAGAAAATATAACCGTCAAGAGAAAACTTTATTTTAAAAAACGATTTTGTGATGAAATTTTAGCAGAACAAAGACAAAATAACTGGTGGTAAATTGTCCAAAAAATACAGCAAGAGAACAAGTTGTGGAAAGCCATTATCACCTATTTAACAAGTTTTTGTGAATTGATGATAGAAAAAAGACAAATCCGGTGTTAAATTATTAAAAGTTACGGGAACAAAAAACAGGAAGTTGTGGAGAGCCATGATCACCTATTTAACGAGTTTGTGTGAATGGATGACAGAAAAAAAACAAAGAAAATGATAAAAATTAAAAAGTTCTGGCAAAAAAGACAGGAAATAAAAATATGAAAAAAAAACTTAACGAGTTTTTGTGAACAAAGAGTCAAATGTTATTGCAATAAAAGGAAGTTGTGGAGAATAATCTTCATCTACATAACGTATTTGCGTAAATGGATGACAGAAAAGTCAAATGAGATGGTAATTGTTTTCAAAAAGTTAATAAACAAAGGGAAAAAGTTGTGAAAAGCTTTGATCACCTACATTAACAATATTTGTAAAAATCTGGATAGCAAAACAAAGTGGGTGTTAAATTGCCAAAAGATACGGCAACAAAAAGACAGGAAGTTGTGGAGAGCCATGATCACCTATTTAACGAGTTTGTGTGAATGGAATGCAGAACAAAGACACAAAACATGTTAAATACATTCAAAATTACGGCAACAAAAACAGGAAGTTGTGGAGAGTCATGATCACCTACTTAACGAGACTGTATGCATGGATCGCAGAACAAAGACACAGAGGGTGTTAAATTAAACGTTACGGAAACAAAAGACAGGAAGTTGTGGAGAGCCATGATCACTTAACGAGTTTTTATAAATTGATAACAGAACAAAGAGTCAAACGTTACTGCAAGAAAAGGAAGTTGTAGAGAATCATCTTCATCTACATAACGTGTTTGCATAAATGGATGACAGAATAAATCAAATGAGATGATAAATTGTCAAAAATTACGGCAACAAAAGACAGGAAGTTGTGGAGATATATGGTTATATATCAAAAGGACAAAGAAAAAGTATTAAATCAATATTACTTAAACCAAAAATATTTTTTTTTTTATGGCTACACAGGGGCTTCTTATACAAAAAAGTTTCAAAGAACATTTAAATTCAATTCTATATGCAGAAGGATGTCCTTTCAAGAAAGTTGGCGATAAACATGGTTCTCTGGACATCAATTCCAATCACTTGTAGTAAACATTTCTAATTTTGTATTTTTGCCATCTCTCCCAAACCCTGATTCCACCAAGCTCAAGGTCTGTAATGTACAAGTTAAATCCTCTGGTCCTCTTCCCTTCAATCTGCCTTGTGAGTATCAGATTTTCCAAACCCTCTTTCCTCATTATGTGCCCCAGAAATTTCAACTGTCTTTTCCTGATGATATGCATAAGTGTCCTAGTTGTTGCCATTCTCTCTAGAACTTCATCGTTGCTCACATGTTCAGTCCATGGTATTCTCAGCATCCTTCTGTAGAACTACATTTCTTTTCCTGTCTCTTCTTCAACGATTCTTCAGTAAAAGATCAAAATATCTTCAGCTTTTGCAAACACGTTTTCATTTTAGTGTCAGGTAAATTCATTTCCAAAATCTACCACGATTTGTCCTTCTTTTATTTTTCTTCTTTATCTTGTAGATTTCTTCTTGAAAATCTGTCTTTTTAGCATTTATATATATAAATATATATATATATATATATATATATATATATATATATATTTCCGCCTATAAAAGCACGATTTTAAAACTCATGCCAAATTCACTATAATTAAGAGAATAAAAAAGTTCAGAGCAGATAACATTAGAAAGATTTTAGAGTGCCATGAAAATAAATGGATACAACGTTTAAAAACGCACTATCCAGACGGGCTTAATCACAAATTTAACAATATAGATAGTATTAATATATAACCCCACAAATCAAGACCTACCCACATTTCTCACCCACACAAGACAGACATGCTTACGGAGGTGTTGAGGCCTCACACTTATACACACACCCACACGAATATACACACTTACACACATCATACTCACTCACTCCCTAATGAGCCAAATGATAACACCCACCCACAGTAATATACACGCTTACACATATCATACTCACTCCCCCTAAGAACCAAATAACACACACACAAACACTAAACAGACACATCCCTTTCCAGGAACCAATAAAACTGTCAAACTGACCAAGAGAATTCAGAGCAGCATGAATCCATCCAGCTCTTATCTCAAATAACAACTTAAAAGAGACTGTTTGACCAACACAAGGAATGTTAAAAGATTCATGTTAAAAAAAAAAAAAAAAAAACAAATGAAAACTACAGACAAAAGTTCATTTTCTCCATCAAGACATTCATTTCTGTAGTTCACTGCTACCAGCAAGCAAAAAATTTTTTCTCCTGATGATGGCCATTTTGGCCGAAACTAGTCGAGGAATCTAAATGAAATAATAATAAAAAAAAAAAGAAAAATTAGAATATTAATCTTTTACAACCCAGTGTATCTATATATATATATATATATATATATATATATATTATATATATATAATTTGATATGGATGGATTTATATTCCATATTTTGAAGAAAAAGAAAGGATATTATTATGTCATATATATTACAGTGTTCCTATTGTCTTTTACATTTATAAATATTGTATTTTTCTATAGGTTAAGAAATTTACACATATATATATATACACACACTCACGAGGTCTGCTAAAAATGAAGCATCGAGACGCTATGGTAACGGAGGTAAAGTTTGCAGAATGAAGCCTCTAGTCACAGATTGACCTTGAACTCTGTCGTGCATGCGCACTAAGTTATAACACGCTCGGTCACTTCCGTTGTTAATGTCAATGCCTGGAATGAATGTGTGTAGAGTGTGGTCATTTCACCACGCCACAGAGGTTCCATCAATGACCATAGCTTGTGCAGCAGTTTTTGGCCAAGCACTACATTCCCCCGTTTTGATAACTACTATATTCCCCAGATCTCGCCCCTTGCCACATTTTCCTCTTCAAAAATTAAATCTCACTTGAAAAGAACAAGATTTCAAGACGTCGAGGAAAGCCAAGGCAATGCCACGCGGCAGCCAGCTGATCGTTGCCCCATAAAAAGAATGCCAGTTCAATGGATACGACGCTGGGTAAAGTGTGTGGCTTCAGAAGGAGACTATTTCGAAGGAGATTAACTACCGAATTTATATGTGTTGTAGTTTTCTTTTTATATCACCAGTCCCGATGCTTTTCCATAGAACTTCGTATTTAAGAAATTTATTGATTTCTTTTTTCAATTTGAAAATATTGCTATACAATTATTTTAGTGGGTACCCAAGTTTCGGGAATGCAAGTTCGATTCCTGCTGAGGGATATATTTCCTTTAATAAGACTTCCGATAATCTAAGCTGGTTGACATTAATTTTTCTGTTTGCTATATTTATGAGGGAGAAAGTGCTCAGTATTAGGCTAAAGCACATATAGATATAAACAGTATAGATATCAAAATCAACAGTGCATTGTCAGGCATTCACTGCTATTACAGGTGGGGTGATATTACATATCAGTTTACATAGCAGCATTTCGCTATTCTAATGTGTCTTCTTGTGGCTCAATGGTAAAGCGTGCATGGCATTCCAGTACAAAGAAGTACAGGTTCAATTCCTGTTTAAAGGCACATTATCTTTATTAAGTCTTTATGTCAAATATCCGATAAATGATTCCAATTTGAATTCCAGCGAGCTAAAAAATAGAGGGGAGAGTGAAAAAAAAATACATACAGTACTCTGCTGATCTAAGTGCAAAAAAAAAAAAAAAAAAAAACGATTAAAATTTTGAGGTGATTTACATCAAAAGACACTAACACGCCGTCCATAAAATTTGTTTCTATCCCGGTGAGCATGTATTTGAACTGCAAACTTTAGCCACATTACTCTACGCCAGCACGCACGCAGTATAGCAACCCACGTCCATTTTAAACTCTGGATCGTTAACTTGTCGAAGCTTAGTACAATTCGTGCATATATCGATCGTCATATCGTAAACAACAACAACAAAAAAAACTCTCAATACCAAAATATTATACGTGACTCACTGCAAAAGAAATATTCAAATTTCTAAACGCTATTGCAATGCAAATAAAACAACACACATTTAAAATCTCTTGCTCTACAGGAGATGCTCGATTGAAGGGTATACAAAAATATTTCATAAGGCTATAAATTATTAATGCATATACAAAGCCAACAGCTCGTATAAATATTCGATACATGCTTTTCTATTTAAGCGTTACATATGAGATCATATTGAACTGATTCCAATTCCAAGTTAAGCGATCTAAAAACGTCAGGACTTAGCAAAAGAACAATAATTTTGTTTACCATACTGACAACACCCAGTTCTTGATAATAACCAAGATAGTCGAAAGTACTTGAACAAAAAAACCCAAAAAACAAAACAAATACTGGAATAAAAACCTACCAACTTTGAACAGTTTCTCTCTGAATTTACCATAATGACAACACCCAGTTCTTGATAATAACCGAGATAGTCGAAAGTACTTGAAAAAAAAATACAGGAAAAAAAACTACCAATTTTGAACAGTTTCTCTTGCATTATTGTCCTCATCTTTGTTGTCATTATTGCAACGTTTCTGTCATTGTGCCCTTCATCAGGTACTTGTCTAGCCAGATCGAAAAGAATTTTATGGAGGCCGGAGGGCGTAACGAAGCATTTGGGAAGAGTACTCATAATTTCAATCCCGATATGCGCCTTTTTCATTTTTTTTTTTTTTTTAAATTGGAAACAAGTAAAAAAAAAGTCCTTCTCAGTTGAATTTAACAAAACTTGTTTGGATCTCAAGGCCATTAGCTAAAATTTTTTACTGTTTTAAAGAACAATTGGATGCCTTCTCAAGCGAGTATAACGTTTATAGTAATAAAAATGTCAGCCTATAAAGTAATATATTAATTATTTATGGTTGATTTGAATGTCAGCCTTTTTACACGAACTACAAGGAAGAACATTCTCATAAATTTTTTAATATTTTTTCCTGATGGTGAGTCAAAAATAGCGCCTAGATTCTGGGACGTTATCTGTCTTGTAGATGATCAATTTTTCTTACTTATCCGTATATTTCCACGTATAAGGCGACTTATAGATAAGACGAGACCCGAAATCGAGGTAGATTTTCGTGATTTTATATGTTTATAGTAAAAGATGCCCAACTGGGACCCATATGACGAAACTGTAAATGGCGATATTTAACATGATCTATTTGCATCAGATGGTGATAACCATAGTAATTTTAAATAATTTTAATTATGTATGTGGTTATCTTGTCTTTTTTTATTCTATAAAGAGAAATATAGATTTTATGGCACCTTTTTAAATATTTTGTTGCTTAACTCTGCAAAAATATAATACAATATATGTACACTATTTACATTATTCGGACTATTGTCTTCATATATAAGCATATATATAGAAAAATAGGAAAGAACACGTTTTTAGAATTTTTGTCTTTATTTAAAGGAATCATATTTTTTTTATAATATATATATATATATATATATATATATATATATATATATATATATATATATATATATATAAAAACAGGTTTGGTTAAATAATTTAGACATGTCTATTTTTGGTTTCGATCCTTTCAAGTCCACGGAGTTATTTCTTGGTAGCTGTGTAAAATTGATTAAGAAAAATACCAAACTTTTCTTTTAAATAATTCTTATTTTCCAAAGTACAGTAGCTCCGTAAATTTAAAATATATTTGTACTGTTCGTTTATGCAGTGTTCTAGATTTTTTCTCCCACAGTGTAAGGGAGATAACTTTTACATCGTTTATTATATTATTATTATATATATATATATATATATATATATATATATAGAGAGAGAGAGAGAGAGAGAGAGAGAGACAGATAGATAAACCTAGTATATATTTAAAATTCGAAGGTTTTTTCGAAACGAGTTTAGTTACTAATATATATATATATATATATATATATATATATATATGAAGAAATATAGTTTTAAGGTGTGCTACATTTATTAGATAAAGTGCTCAATATCAGAGAGAGAGCGTATGTAAATATAAATATAAAAACGTGAACATTGAAGTCAACACTCAGAGGCGACAGGCTGTTCATACTAGGTGCAATCGTCAGGCCGCTTAACGATTGCATCCAGTATGAAACACTGTTGCCTCTGAGTGTTGACTTCAATATTCATTATATATATATATATATATATATATATATATATATATATATATAGTTTAACGTCGGTTCTCGAACGTCTCATACGCCGAACAAATCGGTTTTCGAACAGAAAATTCCAGATGAAAATGCCTCGTTTCGCGAAAAAAATTCGGTTCTCGAAAAACATTGTCGAGCGGAGTTCATCCGAGCGGAATAATTTCTGTGTCGACCGCCATGTTGTATACATTCGTGTGTTGAGCTGTGCTTGTCTTTTCCAATTTTATTGTACTGTGACTTTTTTTTCTACATTGATTCGTACTGGAAAAATAGTTTCGGTTTACGAACATTTCGGGTTACGAATAGCCTTCAGGAACGAATTAAATTCGCGAACCGAGGTTCCACTACACACACACACACACACACACACACACACACACACACACACACACACACACACATATATATATATATATATATTGGTTATTTTTCCAAACCTGTTTGATGAAAATATACCGCCTAAATACACAAAATTATGCTCGCCGATATATATATATATATATATATATATATATATATATATCAAACACCTACCTACCGAGTAAAGGAAAGTGCTTAACGCTGTGATTACCTACACAAAATGGTTAGCCCGTGTCGTTACTCGAGTTTCACGCTCTTGCTATCCTTAGACGAGTAGAACACCTCAATATGAGGAATTAATTAATATATATATATATATATATATATATATATATATATATATATATATATATATATATATATATATCATTCAAGCATCTTTTCTCAGATAATAATCTGGACATGTAATGTCTATTTATTTTAATTTTAATCATTTCAAATTCTCGGATCAACTTTTTGATATTAAATACATTAAGATTTTGATGGGTGAATATATATATATATATATATATATATATATATATATATATATGTATGTATGTATGTGTGTGTGTGCGTGTGTGTGTGTATCGGGTGAATATGCATGTATGTATGTATCGGATTTGTCGCTCCAATACTGGTGAGGTCATTTTGTTAAGTCTTGTCTATCAGATTATTAATTTTCTTGGTTAAGTCGTTTATTTTTTCTCTGTTTCGTTAATCGTATGATAAGAACTTTCCGAGAAAGTAGATCAGACGATAGAACAGATGACAAGCACCATAGACCGCACACTTACCAGATTTCTTCAACTGAGGAACTTATTACAGACGTCGTTTATCATGAAAAGCCTCGTGCCATTCAGAATCTGGAAGCTGTAGGTTAAGGGAATTGGCATCGTTCTCAGAGGCCATGCGTGCCACGCGGTGGCCTGTTCGACTGCAATTGTGCAACATGGGGTACTTTGAACATTGTAAAGAAACAGTTTGGTGCAGTTGTTTAATAATTCACCCTACTCCCGAATAGAATTTCCCCTGAATGATTATATATATATATATATATGTTTCATTGATTTCTGCTTTCGTGTAAACTGTAATGCAAATTAACAATCACCTGTCAGCAGTAAAAAAAAAAAAAATAAAATAAATAAAATAAAACAGAAATTGTGCACTATCTTTGGCTCTTTCTGTATATCTAGCGTACATTATTCTCAAGTAATGACTGTCTAGTCGACTCCTCACAGTTTGGATCATATGCACACTTTCTTTATGATGGATAATAGGTCATCGACATCGAAGTTTTCGCCCTGTAAAACCGTTGTCTGGTGAGAGTAAAAAATTGCCACACTTGATCAGGAAATGTTTCATTATATATTGTACCTGACATGCTTGCTGTACATTCTGGCCACTTTTCCTCTTTCTGTATAAAAGAGTGCTCAGTTTTTTTTTTGTGGCTAATGCAATGTCGATACAAGGTGATTTGTTTTTTTACGTTTTTTTTTATATCGAGTTCTCTTTTACATGGGTGAGCCTCACTTTGAAGATCTTGTTCTGAATGTTGTTACTATAACGCTGTAGCAATTTTTATTTTTCTAGGGCTTATTATGGTCCTTGGGTCTGTATAGGGTACAATTAACCTGTCTTTGAGACGGGGGCGGTGTCTAAAACTGATCTGCCGACTGAGCCCCCCCACCATAATTTTTCTTTATTACATTTATACTTCTGCTGCAGGTGATTACAATTCCAGTCTGAACTTCCGATGTTAGGAGTTATCAAGTTTTACCTTATGTACACTCGGACTATTATCCTATAATTTGTCATCACATTACTATAGGTTTAGGTTCTAGACTTAGGATTGTCCCACTAGACAATAATCTAACACAGGGGTCGGCAATCTTTTGCTGTGTGCCTACTTAGGGTTTTAAAATGATTCAGTGTGCCAACAGTATAAATATTTTTATACAAGCCAAAGTCAATATACCTGTTCTACAATATATTTTATATAGTAATATATGAAGAAAAATATACTGAAAAAACAAACAAAAATCCTAATATGCGATTATGCTGTTTTAATGTTTAATGTCAACGTCGGACGTTTCGGTCTAGTAGACCATCTTCAGAACATATTCATAAAACATAATTAACATAGACCATATACAATTCAACATGAAAAAGACGATGGACATAAAAGCAATACCAATCCAAACAGATAACTATAATCATTTTCATGTTGAATTGTATATGGTCTATGTTAATTATGTTTTATGAATATGTTCTGAAGATGGTCTACTAGACCGAAACGTCCGACGTTGACATTAAACATTAAAACAGCATAATCGCATATTAGGATTTTTTTTTATTTTTTCAGTAGATTTTTTTTCATACTGTCGGATCTATATCCATATATTTGCTTACATAGTAATATATACAATAATGTTTAAACCACATTAATAGAAATAAACTCTTTAAAATTTTTTTTTCAGGTTTTATTATTAATGAAAGTCCAACACACACACACACACAAATTACACACATACACACACACACACATATATATATATATATGTGTGTGTGTGTGTGTGTGTGTGTGTGTGAAAATATATAGAAAATAGGAAGGAACTGATTAGGTAAATAATCCAAAGTTCCTTAGTATTTTAGTTATTATTTTTAAAAAATAGTGCTCGATACAAAAGTAGAGCATAAATATAATTATTTATTTAAAAATATGATTCCAAATCGCAATAATAATCCAAACAGATAACTTTGCGAGTTGGAATCATATTTTTAAATAAATAATTATATATATATATATATATATATATATATGGATGGTAAGTATTCCACAGTTTTCCATGATGCTGTTTGGATGCATTTTTTATTTTATTTTTTTTATTTTAATGTTCAGACCAGTTATGTTAATTTATAAGTATAAAAATGTTTGTCATATACTCGTATATATCGTTTGTAATGTGGCTTCGTGTTTTTGGCAAAGAGTGAGACTTTATTTGCTCAATCAAAAAGCCAGGAAAATGAAGAAAAATATTCTTTTTTCTTTTCCTTTCGTTTTTTTTTATTTATTTGAAACTCAAAGTCGCCATTCTCAAAAGTTTAAGCGAGGGAAGGTCACTATCCCAGAATTCCTCCCATAACCCAAACTGACTTCGTCTTGCATTTTTTGGCCGCCAATCCTTCTAACCTAACCAACTATTGTGCGTTTGGTCCCTGAAATGTAGACATATTTCTAAAGTCAGCCACACAGTTTTTTTTTTCACTAAATGACCATTGACTTGAGGTTAGCAAGATTTAACAGGAAATTCCTGTTGCAAGTACTAAGAATCACTTTTTTCTATGATGCTGTTTGGATGTATTTTTTATATTTTCCCTTCTTTTTTTTAATTTTAATTTTCAGACCAGTTAGGTTAATTTGTAGATATATAAATTTTCCTCATATACGCGTATATATCGTTTGTAATCCGGTTTACGTCGAGTTTTGGTAACCAGTCTTAGTGAAATAACTGCTCGATAATTACATACTGTTTTAATAGGGGGCAATGGAACTTATAACTAAGTTAAAACTTAAAAAAAAAAAAAAAACTAATCTATTCTTTCCCTCACCTTACTAACATTGCGTAAATGATTTTTGATCAAACAGATTAGGTAACTGAAAACCTGAACAAAATAAACTACGAAATCTTCACAAATATTCTTAAATGCCTATAATTTATAACAGAAGCCACTGGTTTATACCAACGGTTTCCCATACTTAATACTTCTCGTTTTCGCTCTCGTGTGGTTATGTGTGACGTCACAGGCAGCGACGGGATTTTCGCTTCCGCGTCTCGTATACACGAGTTTGTCGTTGCTTGAAAATTTTTCATGCAACAAAAGCAGACTATCATTATTGTTTCGTCCGTGTATTGGTTGATATATTGAAAAGTAATTGTCATCTTTGATAATGGCTTATGTAAGCCGAAAGCTTAGATTGGATTTAAACATGTATCAATATGGTGATTTCCTTTCGTCTTTCAATGATAATGTTATAAGCTTATCATACAATATGAAAGGAACTTGCTTAAAATAAATAGACAAAACTTGTCTATATTATTTAATGAAACATGCATTAATATATATATATATATATATATATATATATATATATATATATATATATATATATATATTATTATCACAAATAAAGTTTAGTAAATATTATCAGCCGTATACGCGCCTTCTGGCTTGTATATACACAGGTAAGCAAATAAATAATTACCAAATTTTGCCAAGAGGTGTAAACTTAATGGTGTTCGATGTTATTAGACAGAGCTAGGAAATATATATTAATAAATATACATATACCTACGTTTGGTGTACGACTTAAATTTCGTTGGTTACCCAACTCGTCGGGTTCAAGATATAGTTTATTGCTTTTTTAATATATAAATATATATAATAATGGACTCTCCCGTCGGTTTCGACGTATGAGGATCTGACAGCTTATTGATTCAGTTATGAAATTTTGTGCGATAATCTTAAGTGGTATTTAAGACCCGTGATATGGAGCAAGAGCGAGGATTGTGAGATGAGATCACTGTTAGATTGGCTGGCCTTTTAGATCTTACTCTCGCTTCTTGAAGATGATTCAGACAAGCAGATTGAAAATTGTTGAGTCCACTAAAGCACGATCTCCACTGTCTCCATTCTACCCGCTCCAAAGCTAAGCGCTCAAGTGTGTTATGTGGTATATTGACTGCTGACAAGTTGCTTTTCAGCTTGTCTTTGTATCTTAGCCATTGGCGCCCTACATTCCTGTAGCCATGATCTAACTGGCTATACATTAGGATCTTGGGTATCCTGTTATCAGACATTCTCAAGATATGACCAGTCCACCGTAACTGTATGATAAAAGTCTCGATTCCTCCAATATTACACCTGTTAAACAGTGTGTATAAACAAATATATGTATTAAACAAAACAATTTTACAATGGACAATAACATTTGTGTGTGTGTAAACATTGGTGTCTGTTCTTAGGTGAATGTTCGTATTTTGGTGAATGTTCGTACGTACGTGTATGAGTGTATAAGGTTCATGGCGTCTCCCACAAATGGGATCACGCGGATCTTCTAAGAGAGCTTACATTGTAGTCGCTGAAATAAAGAAATGAAAAAGAGAACAAGGCGAGAAGTCGCCCAGTATTTATAGTATAGGGAGAATGACCCCTAGTGACAATTTGGAAATTAAGGAGGAGCTAACTCCGACAGATGAATCTTACTATTTTCAAATTATCTTGAAGCTTAACTCCACAGATTGCACGCAGACAGCTTTTATAAAAAAAACATCTAGCTGACGTATATGGTATCTGTATGGTGTCCATGACTCTGAGCCATACAAAAGGATGGCAAGTAGAACAGTTTTGTAAACCTGAATTTTCGTACCCAGTCGAATACCCCGCTCATTCCACAAGGGTAAGTAGTCCATAGTCGAAACGTCGTCGACTAAACCGACTACTCCACTCCAAATTCTTCCGAGTGAGGCGGCTTGTTAGCGAGCCTGTGGGACGAAACATAAGACCTAACAAAGGGCGGAGGAACTCTCTGAGTGAACGGCCAGCTAACTAAAAGTGATGTCTCCGTAAACCACCATGGAGAAGGCAACGGGGAAGCACTTCGCTATCAATCCCAAGATATATCATGGCCTTTCAAAATACCAGGTGAATAAATAAAATCGAAGAAGGTATTATTTTCAAAAGAAGGTTACAGAAATATTATTTCTTCATCTTCTATGTGCTGCGTCCTTTCAGGGCATTTGCGATCATGGCTCTCCAAAACTTCCTATGCTTTATAGCCCCTTTCTAGATATGGGTTTTTGATATCTCTCTTAACCCCTGTTCTGCCAACCATTTACCCCATCTCCTTATGTCTCTGCTCGACTTGTCCTGTGTGTGTTAAATTTTCTAAGCCCTCTATCCTTATTATATTCTCTAGAAATGTTAATTGCTAGAATTTCTAATAGGTCAAAAGTTACACAGAGCACAAAAATCAGGAAGCTGTGGAGAGCCATGATCACTTAACGAGTTTGTGTTAAAGGATGGCGGAAGTGGTGTTCAGACAACAAACAAATGGCTAAAAGTTACTTTGAAAATGAAAGAAGAGAAGATGTTGTTAATGAGCCACAATCATTCAAAAAAACGAGAAAAAGAAGGAGAATTTAAGATTACGTAATTTTTAAGTTCAATTTTTTGCAAAAAAATTGTTGAGTTCATTTTTGCACAAATTACTTGGAAAACTAGGGATCGATATTTCCTCTTTGAGGAAAGAAAACTCCGAATTTAAAAAAAAAAAACAGCCTGAAGAGGGATGGGCTCCGTCAGGCTATCTTCACCTAGACAAACCACTGTTGTTATGATTTCAGTACATGTGGTTCCCCAAGGATCCTAATGTATATTGTGAAATAAAATTCATTTTCTTTATTACATTCTATTACATCAGCCTGAAGAGAGATGGGTTCCGTCAGGCTATCTTGCCCTAGACACATCACTACTGCTATGGCTGCACTACATATGGTGCCCCTAAGGCCCTAATGTATATTTTGATATAAAATTAGTTTTCTTATCTATTACATTCTATTACATCAGCCTGAAAAGGGATGGGCTATGTCAGGCTATCTTGCCCTAGACACACCACTGTTGCTATGGCTGCACTACATGTGGTGTCCCTTGGACTCTAATGTATATTGTGATATAAAATTTGTTTTCTTAGGTATTGCATTCTATTACTGAAGAGGGATGGATTCCGTCAGGCTATCTTGCCCTAGATACACTACTTTTGTTATGGTTGCAGTGCATGTGACGCCTAATCAATATTGTAATATAAAATTTGTTTTCTTGTTTATTACATCAGCGTGAAGAGGGACAGATTTCGTCAGGTTATCTTGCCCTAGGCACACCAACGGCTGCTGTGGCGGCATTTAATATGATGCCTTAACGTTACAGGACTTGTAATGTAACACAGAGATATGCATCAATATGCAGCTGTTTTTATAAACTGTTTCAGAATCTCTGTATATTTCCTACAACTCTTGTTGAATAATTTCTAATGATATCACTTCCTGAAATTGACTTCTGGGTAAAAGAAATGAACGGTTTTTTTTAACGCAAGTCATTGTCTAGATTATTCCCAAGGTCACCGAAAAGAATCTGTCGCTTTTGCTGTTCTCCATTATCAATAAATCCTGGATTCTGGGTGCAAAAGTTGACAACTGGGAAGGAGAATTTCCAGCTCTTGTGCACGGAATGCAGCAAAAAAAAATGTTGATAATCAGATGGAAGGTTCATTCATGGCGCCTTTGTTGCACAAATGTGATTAGCAATTAAAAGATGCATTTTTGACATCAGACAGACGAATGAAGAAATAGATTTGACAGAGTGGAATAGATAGATGTGAAAAGATTGAGATAAGTAGATATGAACAGACTCACATAGAAAGGTTCATAAAATGGTGGACGGACGAACGGAAGGAAAGAATAAAGGAAGGAAGGAAGGAAGGAAGGAAGGAAAGAAAGAAAGGAAGGAAGGAAGAAAGGCAGGAAAGAAAGAAAGGAAGGAAGGAAGAAAGGCAGGAAAGAAAGAAAGGAATAAATGAAGGAAGGAAGGAAGGATGGAAGGAATAAAGGAAGGAAAGAAAGAATAAATGAAGGAAGGAAGGAAAGAAAGAAATAAGGGAAGGAAGTAAGGAAGGAAGGAAAAGAATAAAGGAAGGAAAAAAGGAAGGAAGGAAAAGAATAAAGGAAGGAAAAAAGGAAGGAAGGAAAGAAGGAATAAATGAAGGAAGGAAGGAAAGAAAGGAATAAAGGAAGGAAGGAAGGAAGGAAGGAAGGAAGGAAGGAAAGAAAGGAATAAAGAAAGAAAGGAAGAAAGGAAAGAAGGGAGGAAGGAAGGAAAGAAAGGAATGAAGGAAGGAAGGAAGGAAGGAATAAAGGAAGGAAGGAAAGGAATAAAGGAAGGAAGGAAGGAAATAAATAAAGGACGGAAGGAAGGAAAGGAATAAAGGAAGGAAGCAAGGAAGGAAAGAAGGAAAGAAAGGAAGGAAGAAAGGAATGAAGGAAGGAAGGGATAAATGAAGGAATAAAGGAAGGAAAGAAATGAATAAAGGACGGAAGGAAGGAAAGGAAGGAAGGAAAGAAAGGAATACAGGAAGGAAGGAATAAAGGAAGGAAAGAAAGAACGAAAGAAAGAAAGAAAGAAAGAAAGAAAGGTAGGAAGGAAGGATGGAAAATGGTATGATTAATAATGGAAAGGCACGGTGGATAGAAGAAATTATGAAAAAAATGAATAGAAGGAAGGAAATGAAGAAGAAAGAAATTAAAGTATTAAAGAAGGAAAGAATGAAAAAACGAAGGAAGGAACAAAAGAAGAAAAGAAAGAAGAAATGAATGATAAATAAACATAATGAATAGATATAAAGAGAAGAAGAAAGGAATGAAAGTAGTAAAGAAAGAAAGAATGAAAACATGAAGGAAGGAAGAGAAGAAAGGTTGAAGGATAAAGAAAGAAAGTAAAAAGAAGGAATGGACGAAGGAGAGAATGAATGAGTTTTTTTCAAGAAAGGAATTTAAAAGTTTAAAAATTATTCTTGAATAATTTGCAGAAAAACGAAAGACGTCGATATGACTGCGAACCTGGACAGAGTCACAACACTGAAGTGCGTCCTGGGTATGAAGATAAACTCTCATCTGGTAGCAAGGCCTCTGATTAGCAGGTTTTGACGATAGTGGTACCACCTCTTAATTGCTGGTGTTCCCAGGTCCATCCTGACCAGGAGTGGTAGCACCTGTTAGGGTCCTAGCTATGAGCAAATAGTTAACCCCCAAACTGGGGTGAAAACACTATAAAATTATAAAAATCGATTTTATAGTAAAAATACCAGCAATACATTAAAAAAATATTACCAGCAATATATTTTTGAGAACAACTTATTGCCAACAATACATTTTTGGTAAAAATTAGTGCCAGTGATACAAATGATAAGAACTAGAAGGAATCAGAGACAGCTGAAATTTTGGGGACACCAAATGAGAAAAGAAGGTTTGGAGAATTTAACACTCACAAGACACATTGAAAGTAAAAGAAAGAAAGTAAAAAGAAGGAATAGAGGAAGGAGAGAATGAATGAGTGAATGAAGAAATGATGAAGAAAGAAAGATCATAGAAAGAAATAAGAAAAGAAGGAAGGTAGGATCGAAAGAAAAATGGAAGGAGGAGATAAATTATAACGAAAAGAAAGTGAATGGAATGAAGGAAGGAAAGCACAGATGAAGAAAGAAAATAATGGATGAATGATAATATAGAAGGCAAAGTGAAATGAAAGTAAAAGAAAAAGAAAAAAAAAGGAGAGAGAAATTAGGAAAGAAAAGGAATTTGAATTTTCCTACATCCCTCTTGGGAATACCAGGTGAAACCACAATATTGTCTTTGGTTCATACCTGTCTGTTCTGCTTTTACAGCATACAGGAATCACTTTTTACTGACTATGCCAATGTTATATTTCTGAACCGAAGCCTCTTTCTTACTCCTTGTAATAATTGCAAATATAACCTTGTGGAATCTTCCACAACAACTAGCCTTACCTATTTTTAATAAATGCACTCTTCCTATCTGGTAAGTAAAATGCTACTTTCATACAATATAACAAGTATTCATTGGTCAATCACCTCCAATCTAGCTTGCTGATTGGTCAGTTCCGACCAATCAAACCCCCTGCACGCGACCAATCTGTTTTCCCGCTCATATGCTAGGAGCCACTTGACCATTATATAAACCGAACACGTGTGAACTTTTTGAGTGGTAGTTACCAAGTGCTAAGATGTAACCTTCACCGACTCCCATCTTAGTCATTGCTGACCAGACGTTAAAGACAATTACCAACATTCACGAACTCTGAAATCACTCCTGAACTTTTACCAACTTTGCAAACTCACAATTCCAAACTTTCTTAATATGCACTCCGGTACCTACTAATACCTAATTAAAGGGACACAACTCTGTCCTACCTTTTCAGTTCGCATGCATGTACATCAAACATTAATAAATCTAATTGTTATGTTTTGGAATCATTCAGTTCAGTTTTGTATTTTATTCTATGTGCTATTTACGTCAAGTATAAATTGCATTGCGTTCACGCATTGTACTTAATCTCATCTTTCTTAGCCCAAGTTAAATATTACTAACTCAATCACTACAACGATGATAATACAACAGCTACATATTTAATGATCCCGTCGGAAATAAGCAACAATGGTACACCTATAATTTCAATATATTGGTAACCCCGACGTAGGCATCTCAATTGGTGACACCGACGAAAACAAATAATAATGGTAGATAAACCACTTCAACCTCAATGAGGTTTTTTTTTTTCACTGATAGAATGAAGCCCCACATAGTCGCTCACAAGTTTAGATCTTATGACTATTAGTGGCTCTGTATGGCTGGCCACTCGTTTCAAGGATACCCGTCTACTATGGCGACTAGCAAATCCCTATTTCATGCACTTGCTCGCGTCCGTTTGTGTTTATCCAACACCCACAGAGACCACCTGTGGTTTATATTACAACTATGCTGAGTAGAAAGAGCGTATTGTCTAGCGTGTCTGGGAAAGAGCGTATTGTCTAGCGTGTCTGGGAAAGAGCGTATTGTCAAGCGTGTCTGGGAAAGAGCGTATTGTCTAGCGTGTCTGGGAAAGAGCGTATTGTCTAGCGTGATCAACAATTTGACTTCGGGATAGCACAGCTATCAAAGCCCCCCAGCTTTCAGTCTACCCAATTTCATTCACAAGGCTTGGGCCAATCCATAGTATGGTTTTCAGGGACTTTCTAAAGGTGCCGCATGCTGAGATCGAACCTCTAGTCCGATAACATCAGGAAGTCTATTTCCTGACAAATCAATCATAGTGAGATTCGAACCCGGTCAGAAAGTCTTTTTCTCGTACCTTTAATCAGAAAGCGGACGTTCTAACCGCACGGCCACGTGCCTAGTAGTGTATTAAATTAGGGTAAGTGTCATAATCTTTTAGAAATAAAGTAGAATGCTTTGCTTGTAAATTCTCTTCCAATCCTATTCCCGACACATCTGAATTATCTTTGCATGACATACAACATAAAACCGAGCCTTTTATGTGTGATATGCACATACCTTCATTGTGTTGTCATCTTGAAAATTCATCACCACAAAGCATGTAGACTTGATGATATTCCTGCAGTTGCCTTAAAGAAATGTGCTCCAGAACGGGCTCCTATTCTCTCAATAACTGTCTTGCTTTTCTGCTTGTTGGAAACTCTCTTCTTTCGTTCCACTTTGTAGAATATTGGTTAACTTGCAAGTGGTCTGACACACAGGTACACTGGTGTAGTCACTTCCAGTTGGAAAAAAAAAACAGCCCTGAGGTATATGAGTGCATAGAGTCCACTCATGCAGACGTGTTAACGAGCAGGTCAATTCTAGTAAAGTGGACTAACCCACCTACTGTATTAGGTACTCTCCTATAAATAAGGTAGACTACCTGGCCTGCGTTTACAAGGAGACACAAGGAGGCAGCCATGTTAGACGGTATGTCATTTGACTTCTACATCTCCCTCCTCTCTCCATTGCAGAAGCTTAGTGGCCGTTGGGGAAGAATCAGTTCCTTATTGCCTGGCCGATTGTATGGGAGTAGTCGGGATAGCGCCCTGGGGATCCTGGTTATTGATGGCGGTGACTGAGTAAGGGCCCTGGGATGCCAGGTCACTTCGCAAAGTAATGCTTCCGTTTCCCGATTGTTTAGTAGATTGGTGTGGCCTACATATATGCATAACCTTCGGTTAGGCGTTACAGACTAACATTAACAATAGTTGTATTGTAAAGGTTACAAAAAGTAAAAATATTAATAAAAATAAATAATATGAACACTAGTATATGTTGTCCTCGGGTCCGGCTAAACTATTCTAATCTGAGTCAATGTACTTGAGTAGAAATTTGGATAGGGCATGTGCAGTATGATTGTACCTCTCAATGAGGCCTACGTTGCGTTTGGATAATGTCTTTTCCCGTTTGGGAGCTGCAGCTATCCCGTCAGAGTGTGGCTTATATAAGTGTGGGTGCGATGAGGTAAAATCCCGAAGACGTCTATAAAGTAGGAGTTGCGCTGGTGATAAGCCAATGCCTTGGGTAGAGGTGTTTCTATATTGCAGAATTACTTGTGCTGCCATGTCATTGTCTAAGGAACCCTGATGTCCTATGAAGTCCTTTTTGACTTCTACATCGCCCTCCTCTTCCCATTGCGGGAGCATAGTGGCCGTTGGGGAGGAATCAGTTCCTTACCGCCTGGCCGATTGTATGGGAGTAGTCGAGATAGCGCCCTGGGGATTTTGGTTATTGATGGCGGGGACTGAGTAAGGGCCCTGTGATGCCAGGTCACTTCGCAAAGTAATGTCGCCATTTCCCGATACTTCGGCAGATTGATGTGGCCTACATATATCCGTAACCTTTGATTCAGGGGTCACAGGAAAGGAACTTGGGATAAGGGTCTTGATTATAGGCGCTTCGAGTTTCCTCAGGAATCTACGGTTCCGCAGGGTTATTCTACCTGATCCTGCGACTCTAATCCTATCTGGATGATTGGGAAGCGTCTCTACTATTTACCGAACTATGTTCCATCGATGGCTATTTGGAGATTGTATCGCCCTCACGAAGATGAGCATATAGATAAAAATAATAAATTCAAATAAAAATAAATAAATAAATAAATAAACACGTTACTAATATTAAGATTAAAGGTACGAGAAAAAGACAAAACAATAATAATAATAATAATGGTTATATATTAAAAAATCGTAATGATAAGATAATGGAAATAATGGATTAGAAAAAAAGTTAAATGCGTTACAGAATAATATTAACAATAGTTGTATAGTAAAGGTTGCAAAAAGTAAAAAATATTATTAAAAATAAATGATATCAACACTACTATATGTGATCCTCGGGTCTGGCTAGACTATACTAATCTAGGTCAATGAACTTTAGTAGATATTTGGATCTATGTAGGCAGGTGCTCATAAACTCACTTTTTTAATATATTAGGATTGTTTAAGTTTTCAAGGATTATTAATTTCTCAGAAAACATCAGTTACATCCGTTGCCTTTCCAGCTGAAGTATTTAGCTTTTGTTACTGATTCCCAGGTGATAATTAGGTTTTTATTCTCGCTTTTCTGTTTCCAGAAAAATTTAGAGTGGGCAGTGTTGTTACTATATTTGGTATTGCCTAATGTCATTTGGTGGTGGTGGTAGAAGCGCGATTTCCATTGGTTTTCCATAGAGCCCACATGAAAATTGGCCTCGTCATCATAATTGATTTCAGCTTTATAAACTAATGATTTAGACATACATTTGCCTTTTAACGGACAGGTTTTTTTTTTCTGCAGTTGCGATTATTAGTTGCGGGGATGTTCTTGTTTCGAAAGTTGTGGAAATATCTGTTTAGAATGGAACAGTTCTGCTGTGCTATATACTGGTCGACGTTTTTAGCACAACTGTAGCTAAATTTGACGCTGTTTTTGTTGAAAATTTTATTTAGCATTGGGGAATGACTGAAGTTCTTATGGATTAATTTTTGAAAAATTTCCGATATTAGTTTTGACGTTTCTGTTGAAGGGCAGGTTCTTTTTATTGTCCTCTCTACTTAATATCTTTTTCTCAGTTTCTTTCCCTCTCAGTAAGAAAAAAATCTTTTCATTTCAGTGGCTTTACCGCCTTGATTGGGGTGAAATGATTAGGGGAAAAAATTACATACCTAAGCAGAGGGAAATAGATGAACAGTTATTCCCATGGTTTTAGGTCAGACGAAGGTGAGATCCATATGAGAAAAAAAAAAAAGACGGACAAACTTACCCTATTCAGTTTCGATGGGTTTCAGCAAGAAAAAGAAGTTTTACTTACCTGAAAAAAAAAGGAAAAAGATGTAAGTAAAGCTCAAATATTATGTATTTATTTTCAATTTCAAAGCAGGACAAAATACAGAAATTATTTAACATTATTGGGGGTTGGCAATTTCAACAAAACAAAATAAGTGTAGAAAAAACAAAGAAATACGGTCATGGCTTTCCATGACTTCCTGCCCCTTATAGCTCTTAATAATCTGCATCTTTCTGTGGGAAAACAGTTTCGGTTTACGAACATTTCAGGTAACATCCTTCGGGAACGGATTAATCCAATTTACATTGATTTCTATGGGGAAAAATAGTTTCGGTTTACGAATATTTCGGCCCGCGTACGTCCTTCAGGAACGGATTAATCCATTTTACATTGATTTCTATGGGGAAAATAGTTTCGGTTTACGAATATTTCGGTTCACGAACGTCCTTCAGGAACGAATTAAACCATTTTACATTGATTTCTATGGGGGAAATTGTTTTGGTTTACAAATATTTCGGCTCACGAACGTCCTTCAGGAACGCAGTAAACTATTTTACATTGACTTCTATGGGGAAAATAGTTTCGGTTTACAAATATTTCGGCTCACGAACGTCCCCCAGGAACGAATTAAACCATTTTACATTGATTGCTATGAGGAAAATATTTTCGGTTTACAAATATTTCGGACTAACAGTAGAGCCCGGCGTTGCCCGGGAATGTAACAGTAAGAGATAGATCAAGTATCCACCATCATAAAGACTGAAAAATAAAATTGACAAAGATTATTGTTTAAGGTTGACGGACACGCATGTCTTAATTAGTTTTTTTTTCTTTTTTTGTTTTTTTTTACGAATTAGTCAAACCCAAACTCAAACAAAAACATTGTTTTCAATCGTTATGAGTCTACCGATTGAATAGAATTTTATTATAAACAATTGTTTTGTAAATGGATTTTTAAAGCATTCTGAATGTAAAAATAAAGAAAAAAGTGTGCAAGACAATAAGAAACACTACCTGCCAAAAAAAGTGAAGTTTTGTTGAAATCGGTTAAAAAATGTAAGAAATCCGATCCCATATATAAACGAACACACACACACACACACACACACACACACACACACACACACACACACACACACACAAACAAACAACCTGGGTTTTATAATAAGTATAACTCGATATGAATTGTCCCCCTTTCATTCTGGCGACAGAATCGTGTTTTATAGTGTTTTCAAATTGGTTTCTTGCAAAAACAATTGTGTTTTTCCAATTTTTGGCGCTGTCAAAACCACCGCAAGGTAATTTTACGAAGTTCGGTGAAGTTTTGTTGAAATCAGTTGAAAAATGTAGGAAATCCGATCCAATATATAAACGTACAGAGACACACACAATCTGCGTTTTATAATAAGTAAGATCACAAATGGCGATCAGGAACGGATTAATCCATATTACATTGATTTCTATTGGGAAAATAGTTTCGGTTTCCGAATATTTTGACTAATGAAATTAGTGGACCGAGGTTCCACCATATATATATATATATATATATATATATATATATATATATATATTTTCAATAAAGGTGCAATTAATTTACAAATTCATGAATTATTCACAAAAAAACAAATACAAAGGTTAATGATTTAATTGGCGAGAAATCCATCTGTCAAAGTGGCATGAACTATATTTCATTCATAACAGGTTCGGGGTTTTTGTATATTATTTGAATTGTTCGCGACGATGGATTTCTCGCCAATTAAATCATTAACCTTTGTATTTGTTTTTGTATGAATAATTCATGAATTTGTAAATTAATTGCACCTTTATTGAAATTAAAATAACTGATCCAAGTGCAACTTTTAGATAATAAGTGCGACATTACTGTAATTATTGAAGAATATAGTTCATGCCACTTTGACAGAAAATTTACCAGTAAAATAGAATTCGCTTATCACCATATTTGTACAAGAACGCACAATTGTAAAATTTAAAATCAAACTCAGCATTGCTACTGCACGCTCCAAAAACAATAACTCATTTCTAATAGCATTTTTCGGATACAACAATACATATATTTTCGTTGTCCTCTTATTACTGAGAGAAAAAACAAGAACAACATCTATTCCATACCTGAAGATATCTGTGGGAACAGACGAAAGCTTTTAGTAAAAATAAGAACTAATGCAACAGAAATTTATAAAAACAAGGATCTTTTCATTCATAACGGGTTCGGGGTTTTTGTATATTATTTGAATTGTTTGCGACGATGGATTTCTCGCCAATTAAATCATTAACCTTTGTATTTGTTTTTGTATGAATAATTCATGAATATATATATATATATATATATATATATATATATATATATATATATATATATATATATATATATATATATATGTGTCTATGTGCATGTAAAAATTCAGGTATAGCTAAAATATATATCTATGAAAAAGGAATATGAATAACGACAAAAAAGAAAACTTATCTTAGCCGACACATTTCGTCCTCTTATAAACGTTATCAAGGTGTATCTCTCTGTTATTTCCTCTAAGTCCTGTTCCACAATCTTTATTCAAGCTAAGTATGTTGTGCATTGTTTTACTCTGTCCCTGTTGCCCTCTATCCTGTGAGTATCATATTTTCCAAGCCTTCCTTCCTCATTACATGTCCCAGAAACCTCAATTGTCCTTTCCCAATGTTAAGTATTAGTTTCCTTTTTGTTTCCATTTGTCTCCAAAACTTTGTTTTTACTCACACGATCGGTTCAAGGTACCCCCCCCACAGCATTCCTCTGTAGGACAACATTTCTGTTGCGTCAATTCTCCTCTTCATCTTTGAGGAGATCGTCCAGCCTATTTTTTTAATATAAAAAAGCAGTCGATATTTCATTTCAAGAAAGGAATTTAAAAGTTTAAAAATTATTCTTGACTAATTTGCAGAAAAACGAAAGACTTCGATATGACTGCGAACCAGGATAGAGTCACAACACTGAAGTGCGTCCTCTTAATTGCTGGTGTTCCCAGGTCCATTCTGACCTGGGGTAGTAGCACCTGTTAGGGTCCCAGCTATGGGCAAATAGTTAACCCCCAAACTGGGGTGAAAACACTATAAAAGTATAAAAATAGATTTTTATAGTAAAAATACCAGCAATACATTTTTAAAAAAAGTACATAATTGCCAGCAATACATTAAAAAAATATTACCAGCAATATATTTTTGAGAACAACTTATTGCCAACAATACATTTTTGGTAAAAATTAGTGCCAGTGATACAAATGATAAGAGCTACAAAGAATCAGAGACAGCTGAAATTTTGGGGACACCAAATGAGAAAAGAAGGTTTGGAGAATTTAACACTCACAAGACACATTGAAAGTAAAAGAAAGAAAGTCAACTGCTTGACAAATTTGAGGGAATGGATAGATAAGGGCTGGAATGATAAGTGGGGGCAAAGAGGCAAGAGTTGTTTAAAGCAGGAAAAGAGAAGAACCTGTTATCGTAATAAAAAAAATAAAATAGAAGGTTAATAATTTTTAGATAGAAGTTTCTCTTTTTTATAATTTTTCATATTTTGTTTTTGTCATTTTTCTTGTAATAAAATTGAAAGTGCGGCCATTTTGTTTCTGCCACCCATCCTGTCATATTTGTATTGTCGGCAGCCTTCTCGCAAATAGAATTTGACAAAATGTCCGCTCCTGTTGCGAAGAGGTTGAAGTGTTTACACGGCTTCTGTTATTCTTTCTTTATATTTCACTCTTTTTTTTTTTTTTTTTGTCTTTTACGCTTTTCTTATTTTATTTTTGCCTTCCAAGAATGAATAATATTTTTTATCAATTTGCTTCCAAAAAGACAGACATCTTCTGCATTGTGACATCGATAGCAGGTACACTTCACTTAGGAGATGTATATACACCCATTCCATGAACATGTACGGATATAGAAGCTTGTGTAAGTGAGTGTTAGTGTGTAAGCATATCTATGAATGTGCCTGTTCATATGCGTATGTGTACAAAAGTGTATGTATGTGTGTATTTTGTATATTTGAATTTGTATGTGAATACATGTATGTGTGGGCAAAGATAAATAAAGAAATGGACTGAGATAGGGATATAAATCTATGTAAATTAAAACATGTCTCGTTAAATAATTTAGACGAGTTTTGTCTATTTATTTTTAATAGGACAAGTTTCTTTGTATCCATACTAAACGAAGAAAGAAAATCACTATGTTGATGACTATTCATTTTATTCTGAGTACTTTCAACATTAGCACAATGTCATCATCAGGGTCTAATGATTAACACAACAATTATTTTGCCTTTTCTAAGACAAAAAAATTGTTGTGTTCACCATTTTTGTCTTTTTTATTGTTGTGTTCATCTGAAAATCAAATTTTTACATGTGAAGTGAAAAACGCTACAGACATGTACTGAACAATCTTTCTATCATGTAGAAACACATAAGAGGTTAGTAATACTGATGGAGGGCAAACATAAAGGGAGGTAACCAAGTTATTGAAATATCTAAATATTTTTAATAAAAGAAAAAATATATACTGAAAACCTGTCTAAATCATTTAACGAGACATGTCTTAATGAAAACATGCTGCGAAACTATACGATATCTATATAAATATATATGTTAATGGTAATGATAACATTAGCTGTTTCCTTATAAGGAAACATTTGACATTCATTGACTGAGCAGCCAGTATTACTGTTGGTTGGAATTTATAAAAATTTTGCTATTAGAAAAATTGTTAAAATGGCAGCTACTCTTGAAAATGACACCCAATCAGTTAACTGGAACAAGTAATAGATTGTATATTTTAACGCCTCCAAAATGAATCTGCTATCTTTTAATTATTACATTTTTGTCCTCCCTCAGTATTGCTCACCTCCATTTTTGCCCTTCATCAGTATTATTCACCTCCATTTTTGCCTTCCATCAATATTGCTAACCTTTATGTTTGCCCTCCATCAATATTGCTCACCTCCATTTTTGCCCTCCCTCAGCATTGCTAAACTCCATTTCTTCCCTCCATCAGTATTGTTCACCTCCATTTTTGCCCTCCATCAATATTGCTAACCTTTATGTTTGCCCTCCATCAGTATTACTAACCTCCAATTTAAACCTCCATCGGTAATGCTCAACTCCATTTTGCCCTCCCTCAGCATTGCTAAACTCCATTTCTTCCCTCCATCAGTATTGTTAACCTCCATTTTTGACCTCCATCAATATTGCTAACCTCCATTTTTGCCCTCCCTCAGCATTGCTAAACTCCATTTCTTCCCTCCATCAGTATTGTTCACCTCCATTTTTGCCCTCCATCAATATTGCTAACCTTTATTTTTGCCCTCCATCAGTATTACTAACCTCCATTTTTACCCTCCATCAGTATTGCTCACCTCCATTTTCCCCTCCATCAGTATTGCTAACCTCCATTTTTGCCCTCCATCAATATTGCTAACCTCCATTTTTGCCCTCCCTCAGCATTGCTAAACTCCCTTTCTTCCCTCCATCAGTATTGCTCATCTCCATTTTTGCCCTCCATCAGTATTGCTCACCTCCATTTTTGCCCTCCATCAATATTGCTCACCTCCATTTTTGCCCTCCCTCAGCGTTGCTAAACTCCATTTCTTTCCTCCATCAGTATTGATCACCTCCATTTTTGCCCTTCATCAGTATTGCTAAGGTCCATTTTTTGACTTCCATCAGTATTGCTAAGCTCTATTTTTCCCTCCATCAGTATTACTAACGCCCTTCAATCATTTTCCCTCCATCAGTATTACTAACGCCCTACTAATGCCCTTCATCAGTATTGCTAACCTCCATTTTTGCCCTTCATCAGTATTGCGAATCTCCAGGAGAGCAAAACCTTGCTCCTTTTGGTTTTCCACTGACATGACGTGGAATGATTATATTGAATCCATTGCCAGACCTGCTGGGAGGAAAGTTGGTTCCCTGTGTTGTGCCAGACAATATTTTCATCAGAATTCAACTTGCCATGTTTATGAATCTACCATTCATCTGTTCACTGAATATTACTGCCATATCTGTTTCATTGCTCCTGTTATAAAGATGGGAAGAAGTTTCGACTATAGGAGGACTTCCGTTGGCCTTTATTTCTGTTTTTTTTTAAAACAAAAAGACTAAAATATTTTCCCAACGAAAAATGAAACTGACTTTTACTATTTTTTTCACCCTGAAAACAATGAAAAGTGTTTCTTTCAGCAAATATTAATTATAAACATCTCTCCAGCCAATTACCGCAAGAAGCAAAACAAATTAAATATGGAAGCCAAAAATTAGCTGAAACATGATTTGATTGGTGACTCTCAATTTTCAATTACCTTTAAGTGAGAAACAGAATCCGACAATTATTGTTTTCTCTTTGCGGAATGATTTCACCCATGGCTTATCGATAGTTTGCAATTGATAAAAACAAGAGTTTTACAAGAATCGCTGCACCTCAATAGGTTGTGGGTTCAAACCTCGATTGCCGTTTCTCTTTTGTTATTAATTTGGATTGAATTTGTTCAGTATTAATTGGGAATTAATTAATGAATGAAAATGTCATGTAATTAAAATAATTGTTAAATTTCAAGCCCTGCAAGTCTTTTATTATTAAATGCACAAATACCTTAGGCTTGAATAAAAGTTCTGAAAAAAGCATTGCTGTTTATAGGCGTTTTGATTCTTTGTCGAAAAATTCTTTTGGAGCCGAACGGGTTAAGACAAAATAATTAATTGCTTCCAAATTAGCCATTATTATTTAAAGTTTGAAATTAAATACTTTTTTTTATTAGTTTCTGGATCCTCTTCATTTTAATGTTGCTTTTCATCCCAAATTTCTCGGTTGAATCCTTTCCAACCATTACAATAAGTCATGTAAAATCAGAGAGGTGGCAATATGGCTGTAGATTTGGACAGAATCACACCACTGAAGTTATTTGAATTCAAAGATGAAGTCTTTTCATTATTCATTTTTGCCTAGTCTTTTCTTCATCTTATTCTTGCTTTTTATCCCAACTTTCTCGGTTGAATCCTTTCCAACCATTAAAATAAGTCATGTGAAATCAGAGAGGTGGCAATATGGCTGTAGATTTTGACAGAATCACACCACTGAAGTTATTTGAATTCAAAGATGATGACTTTTCATTATTCATTTTTGGCTAGACTTCTTTTTTCTTGTTCTTGTTTTTATCCCAACTTTTAGGTCAAATTCTCTCCAACTAATAAAGGAAACATATATTTTTGAAAGCTACTATTGTTGACCTAATCAAGGCCCAAGATCGACTGAAGGTAGTGGGTTGATTAATGACTGATATAAGGGCACGAATGGAAGAATTGCATATTATGAGATGTCGGGCAGATAACGGTTGACACAAAACTTGAAAAGGTTCAGATTGAAAGTTTGTTTCCCAAAGTAACAATTCTGGTCCAGACGTGGAACTTCCTCCTTATCAATGGTAGATGGAGCGAATAAAGATGAGTCCTTCCTACTTACATGACATGTTGGGTCCTGGATGTGAAGGTCTGAACTGGTGGAACTATGGAATGCAGCTTGTCTGTTGATAGCAACAGATTGATGCGATAATCATGCTGTAGTGTTTCTCTATCAGTAGTGAGTTCAATCAATGGATCTTGCACTGTAGAAATCTTATATTTACACATTAATGAACATACATACATTTATATATATATATATATATATATATATATATATATATATATATATATATATATATATATATATATATATATATAGGGACGTGGCCGAGTGGTTAGAACATTCGCTTTCTGACCATGTGTTGTAGCATACCTACGGACGATAATGGGTATATCCCCATTCAAATAAATAAAGTAGTAAATACTCTATATTGGTCTGCAGTCGGAGATTCATCTCCAGCTGTGCTTGTCAAACCCTCTGCCTCTGGGTAGGGATGATCCCCAGATGAGCCTATGTCGTCGCCGGAAACAGCTACCCGACCCCGTTTTAGACGAGATGTATGGGGAATTTTTGGCCGAGTCTATGAGCTCGAGAAGAGACTCGAGGCGACGGAGATGTGGTTCTACAGAAGGATGCTAAGGATATCATGGATTGAGCATGTGAGCAACGACGAGGTCTTTGATAGGTTACAAACAAGGAGGAGGCTTATCCTTAACATCAAGAAGAGGCAGCTGAAGTTCCTGGGACATGTAATGAGAAAGGAGGGCCTAGAGAATCTGATACTCACGGGTCGAATAGGGGGAAAGAGAGACAAGGGAAAACAACGCGTGATATACCTGGCGAATTTAAGCAAATGGATGACAGAACGTGGTCTGGGGGAGGAAGCAGAGGGAAAGAACTTGTAGA
>CAHIKZ030001743.1:110000-195000 GCA_903632075.3 Acanthosepion pharaonis | reverse complement strand
ATATTTAATCCATAATGAGACCAGGAATTACACAGTGCGCTTAATCTCTTATCTCATTCATAGGCATACTGCTTGGCCAAGAACTTATGGCTTCTTTTTTTTAAATAGTAATTGACTATTATCCATGTCTATAACGACTAGCACAGTAACAGGGTGAAGATCTTGAATCCAGCAGACCAATCATTAAGGTTTTAACATACAAATGTTATTTTTAATTCCAAGGTCAGACTCTGCAGTCGAGATGAAGTAACTACAAGTTAAATATTAACATAATATTAGCATATATTAACATAATATTAGCATGTATTAACATATTAACAAGCCTCAGTATTTCATTGGTAAATTCCAGTCGAGCAGCTTCTTCCCGCGGACCACTATTCTGTGGAACTGACTCCCAGGAGGGTGCTTCCCCAATCACTGCAATCTTAACCTGCTCAAGTCTATATTTAAGCTTTATCTTCCCCACATATCTGCATAAACTCTTACTCTGTAAGCATAACCCTAGACTGACTCCCGGGCCTTGTACACCTCAATGTAAAGAAAAAGGACACATAGCTCATTGGGTAAAAGCCTTGGTTGATTAATCCAAAAAGTGACTTGACCCAAAGAGTTGTGTGTTCAATACCTGGCCACAGCAGAGGAAACAGAACTTGGTGAGTTGAGTTACTATCGGGAATTAACTGAAACTGAAATATTTAAAAGAGGCATGGCACGTGGAATGAGAACAATCTATTCCCTGTGGAATGAGAACAATCTATTCCCCGTGGACTAAATAAAGTGTTTGGTTTGAAATTCCAACGTATATCGCCTGAAGAAGGTCGGAGCGTACAACGACCGAAATGTTGTGAATATGAAAATAATGATGAGACAACAGCTCAAACGTTGTAAATAGTGTAAATAGTTACAATATCTCATCTGAGAAATATAGACAGATTCTGAAGAAGGCAGGGACGTACAGTGGCCGAAACGTCGTGAATATGGTAATAGAAATAAGGAAAACTGTCTGAATGATGCAGATAGTGTAAAAAAGGTCTGATAAAAAAAACAAAAAACTATCAGGTGCTATAAAAAGAAAACTAGAATACATATCAATTCTGCATTTAATCTCCTTCAAAGTAGTTTCCTTCTTAAGACACACAAGTTATCCAGTGTTGTTTCCATTGATGGGGAAGCATTCTTGGAACTCCATTTTTGGGATAGCCAGCATCCACCTCGTTGAATTCTCAACGTCATAAAATCTCGTTCCTTTCAAGTGGGGTCTGATTTTTGAAGAGGAAAAAGTCGCAAGAGGTGAGATCTGGGGAATATGGTGGTTGTTTGACCTGGTAAAGGTTTCGTTTGGCCAGAAATTGTTGAACACGTACTGAATGGGTAGGAGCATTGTCATGGTAGAGTTGCCACTCACAGGACGCATGCAGTTCTGTCCTTTTCCGACAAACAGTATCCTTCAAACACCACAACATATCATGATAATTCTCCTTGTTTACTGTCTGACCAGGTGAAGCATACGTAGGATCAACAATGTCCCTGGAGTCGAAGAAAACTGTCAACATTGACTTGACATTGCTTCGATTCATTCGTACTTACTTCAGTCTTGGAGAATTTGGAGTCTTTTACTACGAAGAATGATCATTAGTTTTGGGGTCACAGAAACCATTTCTTAATTGTTATGGCGATAAAACAATATCTGTGGCGTAGTGAGACGACCATACTCTGTACTCTTTTTATCCAAGCACTGCAATAAACAACGGACGTGTGCAAGAACATGATAACGTTGTGTGCCCGTGTGACAGAGTTCAAGGTCAGTCTGTGCCAAGCTACTTCACAGTGCATACTTCAGGTCTGTTACCATAGCAGCAGATCCGATACTTTTTGATCAGACCTCATATAATTATATATATATATATATGTGTGTGTGTGTGTGTGTGTGTGTGTGTGTGTTTGTGTGTGTGTTTGTGTGTGTGTGTGTGTGTATAATTATTTATTTAAAAATATGATTCCATCGCTACATAAGAGTTTTCATGTTTCAAAACAAGAGCCGAAAACTTCAATATAATTATTTGAATTAAATTGAATTAAAGTACCAAGCTCTGTTCCATCTTACCCTGACTTGACCTCTTTGAATGTAACTGAGATATCGATACAAATTATTAACCCTTACGCCCCTTTTCTTTCAACAATTGCTCTAGCCGTTACCATAGTCATTTTAATTCTAGTAATGAATATGTTTATAAAACGCGTAAATTTCAGGAATTAGTTATTCCAAAAGAAATTTCGCTTGAAAATGGAACAGTGCTTGATACTTTAATTCAATTTAATTCAAATAATTATATTGAAGTTTTCGGCTCTTGTTTTGAAACATGAGAACTCTTATGTAGCGATGGAATCATATTTTTAAATAAATAATATATATTTATATATATATATTTATATCGAACACTATTTTTAAAAATAATAACAAAAACACTAAAGAACTTTGAATTATTTACCTGACATCCAATTTCCTGGCCTGACGATTGCATTTAGCATGAAACAGACTGACACACACACAGGGTTGACTATATATATATATATATATTTACACACGCCTATCTCTGATGTGTTGTATTTATCCCAAAAAATAATGTTGGCTTAAACTATAAACTTTCTTCAAAAGACAGCTCCTGATAAACAAAATATAAAAAAAAATACCATTTAAAACAAAAAATTTACAAAAAAGACCAAAAGCCAAACATCTACTACTCCCCTTAAAAAAGTGCCCATCACCAAAACTATCTATATATATATATATATATATATATATATATATATATATAATATTTGGGGTTGGGAAACAAGCTTTATATTATTTTTATTCATTTATATATATATATATATATATATATATATATATATATATATATATATCAGTGTGTGTGTGTGTGTGTGTGTGTGTGAAATGAAACAAAGTTGAAAGGATTTTTCTTATTATGTGTTTCGTCCTTTAGGACTTCATCGAAAGAAGAAATTATAAAAAACAGTGGCTGCAATTTGCCATTAAGACAAAACTGTTTGAGGGCTCCAGGATATAAAATTTGTATACTTTCTGATAAAACGTTAAATTTTCCCTGTCTCTGTCGTGCCTTGATTGCAAAAGTGGTCCAATCTCGTAAATTTGCCAAATCGGATATAATCAAGATTTCTCACCATTCCTATAGTTCAAAACTTCAATTACACCAGTGTGATATCTACTAAAAAAACAGATGGAAAAAAGAAAATGAAAAGAAAATGAATGAAATCCGAATAATAAAAAAAATTCAAGTTCATGAGCATAATACATCATCTCAACATATAAATTTAAATCCGATAAAGTTCTAAGGAAGAAACGCATCATAAGAAAACTTTATTCCATTTTGTCATATATTTTCCCCAAAGATTGTTCTTAACATATAAAAATATAAATAATATCTTATAATTATATATATATATATCTAGATATAAAAATATATTTTCTAAAAAAAAAAACTGTTTTCTGTGTGTGTGTACCTTGATAAGTGTTTATAAAGATATTAAATCAACCAATTAATCAAAATATTTGTTCCATTATACCACCTGTCTGTCATTCTCGCCCTATTCGAAAAAATAGTTTATACATAATTTCTCTGAGTTCTGTTTTCTGTTTAAGAAAAAAAGTCATTTTCCCACAGTTTTGTTTTTTCAGTTTAGACCAAAATTATTTCTTGTTTCTAATTCATTCTTAATTTGTTTTTTTAACCACTATATTCACACCGTCTCTAATCTAATTTTAACATTTTCCGACATTATTCTTTTATTTTATTGAAGTTTATACAAGAAAGGGCTCTTTATTCTTAGAATTGGTTAAAATGGGATACCATTTTTTTTTTTTCAAATTTGAAATAGAATGCATTTCTGTATAATTAATTTCAACAGGCATTGTTACTGAAGTTTCATTTATTCTTTTCAGACAATTTGTTTGTTCAAAAATTGTCATCAGACTGATATTTGGTTTTCTTGAGAAAAATATCATAATGACTCTTCGAGTTATTTTGAGTAAATTTACTGAAAATGATTCAAAAAATTTTCCATCAGTCGTTTGTCGGTATCCTTTAGAGGTTAATTCTCCCAAACCATACCCGTGAATAAAACAATGGTGCCATCGATGCTAAATCTTTTAATATAAAAAATTTGGCTGGTATTTATATATAATCTATAAACATAACCCCTGTATATTTTAGATAAGATTTAAAATATTTTAATACTTAATAAACTAGACATTTACATATAATAGTTCGCCATCACTGTCTTTTTTTGTAAGAATTTACATTATTTCGGATTGGAAATACAATCTTCAGTTAAAATGTGAATAAAAGTGAATTTTAATAAATCTTTAATGAATAATATGATTAACATATTATTTACATTAGTATTCGGAAATGTTGGAAAAATTCTCATAAAATTATTATTCAGTCTATAAAACCAGAAATATTTGTGAAAAATGATTGTGTAAAGTCGTAATTTGCATTAGAAAATTTTTAGGCGTAAAACACCTCAATTTAAAAAATATTTCAGAAATGAACCTAATAACTGGATTTTAGGTAAAAAAATTAATTATTTATTTAAGATTATTTGGATTTTTAAATCCTTCAAATTTTCATTGTCAAAAAAACAATAAAGGGTCCATTGTAATGCCAGCCTTCCTGGCGAACTATGTTCAAACAAATGCTGGGAAAAGACTGGATTTATGAAATAGTGCAGTCTGCAGCATTATACGAACTCAGTTATTCGTATCCTGGATTGACGTGCAACAAATTCAAGGCTTTGCTTTTTAACCTTTTCAGGTGACTTAGAATATTTTCAAACCACTGTTAATTGATCCACGGATACGAAATACAGACACGAAGGGCATGGTAAGGAACTGAGAACCTCCTTACAATGGATGGACGGTTAAAAACTGTTACTACTTTTAAATTCTAATCAATATAATTTTGGCATTGAAATTACGTCTGTATCTCTTAATATATTCAAAATATTTTCAAACTAGTAAGAATTTTAGTCATTAATTAAAATCCGACAATGCCCACATAGCTGGATGAGATTTCGTATTAATGACCTTTCCGCTAACATTATAGACACTACGACAACGATTACTGAAACTCATCTAGGCTATTTGGCTTCTTTTGGCAACGGTCGCCTGGTCAAGACGCGTCACGTTCCCAGTTCATTTGGATCTTCTTCTTTTGTGTAAAGGAAACTTCAGGACTTGGGGGATCCAGTCTGTCAGCAGATGGCGGTCCTGTAATGATGTGGTGCGTGATTTGTTTCTGTTTGCAAGGACCTCTCAGAAACTGGAATCTTCCATCCATTTGCATAAGCACAGATCTTTTGTCCAACTACACTCTTTTTTGTTCACCATGGTTCTTATTCGATTATGGTTTGTCTTATCAGTTAATGCTAGATCCCTTTTATCATTATGTGTCCAAGAAATTTTGACAAGAACCACGATTCCTTTTATTAAGTATCAACCTGAAAACCTTGTTTGTTCCTCTGCAAAACCTCAGATCGAGACTTTCATATGGATCCAATGCATGGCGCCAAATCAGTTCATCCTTCTGTAAACAAACGCTTTTCAGATCAATGTTAAAAATGGCTTTTCTTCATCCTTTGACAAGACCGTTCAACGTTCATTGAAACTTGTGGACTGGCTCTAGCAGAAACAACAGCTCAAAATGGATATTTGTTTCCAAAGAAAATAATGACACAATCTTGACAATACCGGCCTTTACTTTTTGGAATAAAAGGTTAGGAACAATTCCTCATCATGTACAGGAAAAGAACGATAACAGCTTTTTTTTGAAAAAGTTATTTCTGAAAATTTGTTTTAAGAGAAAAATTTAAAATTTTAACTACCGACAGCAGTAACTGAATATTCAGGGAATGAATGTCGAATGATTTCTTTTATGATCGAAACAGAGACGGAACTTATATCATGCATTACCATTGTCACCCGGACTACAAAGGGAATGAAAACATCAGCTAAATAAAAATATACAAAACGTTTCTTATCAAGACAGGTATGACATATGAAGCATACGTGGATATCTAATATAAAATTGAAAAATATTTCCAGTTTCCATTGCTGGTACCTCCTGAAAGGTAGATGGACAGGTCCGTCTAAGAAAAACCTGGAGTCGTGATGCAACCGATCATCAGTCATAAATCGACAAACTTTTTTTTAAATATATAGATAAAAATATATATATATATATATATATATATATATATATATATATTAATCTTATCAACTATTTGTTTTATTCTACAAGCAGAGGATTATATTTCTGAAGAAGTGTCAACCGAAAAAAGGGAAATTTTAAACGTCGTGGTTGGAATGTATCCTATTTTAAAAATAAATTATGATCCCTGGGGTTAGACTATATATATATATATATATATATCTATATATATATAAACTTTATATTTAGAGGGTGTGTGTATTTGAAAGTTCATCCACTGTTTTAAACAGATTGAACTGATATTTTTGCCCTGTCCTAAAGATCAAAAGTAAAATTCTTACCTTCTGAGAGGAACTGAGGACACATTCACATTTTAATCTTAAGAAACCGCCTTACAACGATTAGCAACGTTGCAATTATTAATCCCCAAGAAACTGTTACTCTCAATTATGTGAAATAATAAATACACTTCTCTCGTTGGGGTATTTAGAAAGATCTCTGAAGGATTTATTTTCTATAAAATTTAATGGCTAGACAAAAGTTGACGACACCGCGTTTTAAACATTGTAATTAATATTTTAATATCTACCAGCCTAGAATATCAAACAGATTATTGAAGACTCAGATTAAAAATGAATACAACAAAGATTCCTATCAAAGGCATATTTTTATAATAATTTTCATTTCACTGTTTGAAAAACAGGGGCAACTCAGAAACATAGACAGATCCACGGAATATTGCATCTATATCAATAAGAAACAATGATGAATTAAAATCTAATTAATAATAAAAAGTTATATATATATATATATATCATATATATATATAGACATATATATGAAGGATCAGATAAATATGGCATTTAAGATAATTAGATAATAGTTTCTTTGTAACGAATAGGGTCAAAATTTTTTTCCTTTACAAATTGTAAGATTTTTTTTTTCCTGCTTGACAAACCAACAATTGTAATAGTTTTAAAATAAAATTATATATATATATCTGTGTGTGTGTGTGTGTGTTTTGTTTGTGTGTGTAACATTTGTGATCCTGGGTTTCACGAAACCCAGGGTCACAAACTCACATCTATCCAACCCAATATGTTAGCTCTATCTCTGATATTGAGCGCTTTCTAATAAGTACCGCACATATAATATATAAATAATAATATATATAATATATTACACATATATATATTTTTATACACACACACACACACACACACACACACACACACACACACACACACATATATATATATATATATATATATATATATATATATATATATATATATATGATTCTTACAAGGATTTCCATGTAGTGAAAAGAATGTAAATGAAGAAACATAGGAAGAACCATTTTAGCACAACTTCTGGCACCAGAAATGGTATTTCTGGAGAAATACAAGTAGTGTACATGCTAAAATTGGAATTTAGGCATTTCGTTCTCTAGAAAGAGTATCTAATAACTGTCACCGCACCCATCCAGCCCTGGCCATAAATTCTGGTTCAGTTTATTCCATACAGTTAGGAAACGGACTGTCATTTCATGTCTGCTTCGATTGCCTCAAAGTCAACCAAAAATTCTTCATGGTTCTCATTATTCGAAGACTTGCAGACATTTAGTTTAATGAGTACATTTTCGGTTCCATCTATTCTTGACTAGCAGTAGAGCCCGGCGTTGGCCGGGGATGTAACAGTAAGAGATAGATCAAGTATCGACCATCATAAAGACTGAAAAATAAAATTGACAAAGATTATTGTTTAAGGTTGACTGACACGCATGTCTTAATTAGTTTAGTTTTTTTTTTTTTTTTACGAATTAGTCAAACCCAAACTCAAACAAAAACATTGTTTTCAATCGTTATGAGTCTACCGATTGAATAGAATTTTATTATAAACAATTGTCTTGTAAATGGAATTTTGAAAGCATTCTGAATGTAAAAATAAAGAAAAAAGTGTGCAAGACAATAAGAAACACTACCTGCCAAAAAAAAAGTGATGTTTTGTTGAAATCGGTTGAAAAATGTAGGAAATCCGATCCCATATATAAACGAACACACACACACACACACACACACACACACACACACACACACACACACACACACACACACAACCTGGGTTTTATAATAAGTATAACTCGATATGAATTGTCCCCCTTTCATTCTCGCGATTCCTCTTAATCGTGTTTTCAAATTGGTTTCGTGCAAAAACAATTGTGTTTTTCCAATTTTTGGCGCTGTCAGAATCACCGCAAGGTAATTTTACGTAGTCCTGTGAAGTTTTGTTGAAATCGGTTGAAAAATGTAGGAAATCCGATCAAATATATAAACGTACAGACACACACACACACACACACAATCTGCGTTTTATTATAAGTAAGATTTGAGATTCCACCCTAACCTTCTTTGAAACTCCTCCTCCCTAACCATGTTGTTTTCTTCTCTCTTCACCGATCTCCCTCTTTTAGCCTCATTCTCTTAGTCTCTCTCCACTAAATGTCTTTCCCTATTTACCTCTTTCTTTCTCTCTCTCTCTTATAAAAGGGCCCTTGCAAAGAATTCGTCCATTCATTCACTCAAACTCGTCATGTAAGTGCCTCGCTGCCTTCTCCAATCTCTCTTGCCGTCATTATGTCCAGTGAGGGTTAAATTTGCCGAGCCCTCATTCCTCTCTATGTTTCCAAGGAATTTCAGCCATCATTTCTTGATTTTGAGAAGGACTGTTCTTTCTGCTACCATTTTCTTTAAGACTTCCTTGCTGCTTACTTGCTCTATCCATGGAATTCTCAGCATCCTTCTGTGTTCATTTTTCTCCTTATCTGTGGGGAGACTGTTCCAGCATTCACTTTTAAGAGCCATACAATATAGGAAGATGTGGAGAGTCGTGATCGCCTATGTCCTCAAAGGATGATACACAAAGAAGAAGAAGCTGATATAAAGATGTACATTTCATATTTTTTGTAGGGTGGAAGTCTTAGCAAAAAACTGTTAAGAGCCATACAAGGCAGGAAGCTGTGGAGAGTCTTGATCGCCTATTTCCTTAAGGGACAAAAGACAAAGAAGAAGAAGAAGCTGATATAAATATGTACATTTCCTATTTTTTCCGGGGTGAGGGCCTTAGCAAAGAAAAACTTTTAAGAACGACAAAGGACAGGAAGCTGTGGAGAGTCATGATCGCCTATGTTCTCAAGTGACAAGACACAAAGAAGAAGAAGCTGATATAAATATGTACATTTCCTATTTTTTGTGGGGTGTGAGACTTAGCAATGAAAAACTTTTAAGAGTCACACAAGGCAGGAAGCTGTGGAGAGTCATGATTGCCTATGTCCTCGGGGGTTTAGAGACAAAGAAGAAGAAGCAGCAGCTGATATAAATATGTACATTTCATATTTTTTGTGGGATGGAAGCCTTAGCAAAGAAAAACTTGTAAGGGCCACGGAAGACAGGAATATATTTTCCAAGACCTCCTTCTCATTTTATGACCAAAGAATTTCAACTGTCTTTTCCTGATTCTGAATAGGAGTGTCCTTTAAGATTTTCTTGTTGCTTACTCTCTATGTTCATGGAATTCTCAGCATCCTTCTGTTGGACCACATTTCAAATGCCTCTAGTTTTCTCTGCGTTACTTATAAGTTACTTATAGATCACTATTTAGGAAACAATAAAAATTACCAACAGAGAATTATTGTACAGTATTTACATTAGTCAGACTATTGTCCTCATCTTCGTCGCCATATTTGTCACGACGTTTCGGCAGTTGTACGCTTCAGCCTTCTTCAGGTGGTTGGAATTTCGAACTGTTTTTTTAAACTGTTCTACGTGCCATGTTTGCTAATTTTCCCTCTGAAAGTTCTCCACTGCCTTAACCAGGAATTGAACTCGCCTTCTTTGGGTCTGTCACTGGATCTAACCAACACCTTTATTCACTGTGCCATGTCCTTGAGGACATCTGGATATGAACTTCTGAGTATTATAAACCTAATGTTTTCAGCATCATTTTTACCAGTGCTCATATTGCAATTTTTTTTTTTTTGCTGTTATCATTGCATGTCTTTACCAGAGTTCATATTGCAACTTTGTTATCATTGCTTTTCTCTGGCACTCCTTATTACTGGTTCCCATATTGTATTTATTTCTATGCTTGGTCGGCTCAGGAGATTTTTGTGGCCTAGCATATGTGCTGATTCCTTAAGAGATAATTCTCTTAAGGAATCAGCTGTGTCAATAGAAAAGTTAGTGTTTGGAAGGCCACTTTCACTATTCCAAGCATGTTTGGTTTTTTAGCATCATATTTTCCTTCCTCTGTTAAAACATTTTGTAGATTCATAAGTTTTTTCATTTGCTTGATTTTGTCATCTCCATTCCATAATTTGCGTCTTGGACTATTCCTTTTGATGATAATCCTACACTAAGTTTTCTTGTAATTTATGTTAACTCCTCTTGTCTCGCTTTCCTTCATCACCTTCCCTAGGAGTTCTTCCGGTTTCCTTTCTGTGTCAGCTATCAACACTGTGACATCTGCATCTCGTATATCAAGTGGCCGCTAATAATGAATCCTGGAAGATGTCTGGTGAGGAAAAGTTGGTTCTCTGTATCTGGGAATTTTTTGCCCAAGCCTACGTACTCATTTTTGCCCCGCATTAAAAACGGCCTCGTACCGCATCCTGCCTTGTGTCGAGGTAAGGTAAATAACCTTTGCTTCCGGTATCAATAGCCTGCCACCTGATTCCCTGTCTTTCATTAGTGTGTTCTCTTTTACAATAAACCTCTCTTTCTTTCATTTACATGTATGTTGCTGTTCCTTTACTCAAGTATCACCTTTGTAACCTCTTTAAGGATACAACAGTGGCGACGAGGACTTTCCTAATGTGCCACATGTTGGGATCACCTCCTCCAGACTGATAACATCAGGAAGTCTACTTCCTGACAAATCAACCGTGGCAAGATTCCAACCTGGGTCACATGGTCAGAAAGTGAACATATACATACTGTTGTAATGGAATGTCCCACACTCCCTATTGCTTATGTGGACTAACTATATCAGTAGATATATATAGTGAGCACAGGATATACCTGGAGGTTTGCTTTGGGAATTACTATCCTGCCACCCGATTCCCTGTCTTTCAGTAGTGTATTCTCTTTTACAATAAACATCTTTTTTTTCATTTACATGCATGTTGCTGTTCCTTGTATCATCCTTGTCTGTTGATATCCTCTTTAAGGATACAACGTGCATGTTCTAAGTTCCATGAAGATCACATATTAAATATAAATTTTGAAGAAGCATCTGTGATTTTTTTTTAAATTTTTTTTGCAAACATTTCTGCCTTCAGGTTGTCGTCTTAAAATCTTGCATGAATCTTCAAATTTATTTTTGTACGTTAATTTTTATTTTATTTTTAATGTGAACTAGACTACCCATGAGAGTTCAGGTTAAAAAGGCTGGAGTTGATTTCAACATTGAAATATTGTCTGTTTGAAGAAAGGTGAAATAAAAAATACTTACTGTATAAACAACTCGTATTTTTCGATCGTATTCACTTAAAATATTTTTTTAAATCACATTAACTTAAAAATATATTCTTAATATGCCAAAAAATATTTTAAAATCATATTCATTTGAAGAATATTTTTTTTAAATATGGCAAAAAATATTTTTTAAATATTTAAAATATTGTTTAAAGAAAACCGAAATATAAATAAACCCATATGAAATCACAGTTGAAAGAGAGAAGTGAAGAGAGAGAGAGGGAGAGAGTGAGATGAAAAGGGAGAGAGTTGGAAAGAGAGAGGTGGAAAGAGAGAGGTGGAAAGAGAAAGAGAGGTATAAAGAGAGAGAGGTGGAAAGAGAGAGAGAAGTGAAAAGAGAGAGAGAGGTGAAAAGGGAGAGAGTTGGAAAGAGAGAGGTGGAAAGAGAATAGATATAAGAGAATAAAGAGAAAGAGGAAAGAGAGAGAGAAGATATATGAAAAGAGAGAAAGATAGAAAAACCCAGAGAGAATGAAAAGAGAGAGGTTTTTTTTGAGAAGTGAAAAAGAGAGAATATGAAAAGGAGAGAGGTGGAAAGAGAGAGCAAAGATAAAGAAAGAAAGAGAGGTAAAAAGAGAGAAAAATTTTTCGAGAAAAGAAAAAAGAGAGAGAGTGAAAATGAGAGAGAGTTGGAAAGAGAGAGAGGTGGAAAGGGAAAGATGGAAAGAGATAGGTAGAAAGATAGAGAGGTGGAAAGAGAGAGAGGGAGGTATAAAGAGAGAGAGGTATAAAGAGAGAAAAGTAGAAAGAGAGAAGTGAAGAGAGAGAGAGGTGAAAAGCGGACATAAATGTAACCATTTATCTCCACAATCCGGATGTTAAATTAAGTCACCATCTGAGATGAACACACACCATTTCCTTCTCTCCCTCATTCCTTACCTGAAAATAAATTTATATCTTTCTTTCACCTGCTTTCTATATATGACTTCTGGCAAACACACAAGCAACGTTCACAGAGTTTTATAATAATAAAGATTTAATTTAATACATGGTGTTTGATTTTGGTTTCTATTTTTTTTTGCCTTCTACCCCCAACTGCATTTTGTCTTGAAGTATTTTGCCTTATTTAAAGGAATGAAGATAACATGTCTCTAAAATAACTGAATATTTTTTTGTTTTTTGTTGTAAATAAAAATGAGTCATGAATTGAGGACACGCAATCTCTGATTAATTTTGCTAATGATTGTTTTTAAGACTCTTTTTCATATTTGGTTTAAAGATTTCTGTTAGCTTAATAAATACAGTGTTCACGTTACTGAGAGAAAGCAAGAGCAGGGTGTATGATCTAAGGGTAACTTGATTGTCAATTTATGGAAGGAACCAAGTTAATTCATGGAAATTTTTTGGTTCTCATTTAAAAGGTAATCTATTGTTATTGTCTTAATTCATGGTGTCCCTCTGATATTTTGAATGTTGTTGCATTACGGTACTACAATAATTACTGATTCCTTGAATCTTATCATAGAATCTGTGACAAAATATTTATTTAGATAAAAAAAAAAAAAAATCTTATTTTACAGAATGTGCAAAAAAAATTTTTATATAAAAAAATGAAAAATGTATTTTATCATAGCATGTGCCAAAAATATTGATAATCAGTTGAATTAAAACATGATTGTAAATACATTCACCGAATGAAAAAAATGTGAAATGCATTTAGATCATAAAAGAAATTAAACAAGGGATGCATAAAAACTTGGGAAAGATTTCTTGTTTGTCTGTTTTCAACTTACACCATTCCTCACCTTACCTCATTAACTGAGTGATATTGATGGTTTATTTGAAGATTAAGGGTAATATTCAACTTGGTTCTCAGATATTCTCATATCATAGATACTATTTTAAGTCTGTCTATAGCTGTAGTGATTTAACTTGGTGTTTCTTAGTTTTGGTGTAAAAATACCTAGTGAGAATCAAACTCACAGCTCAGTAATAATGATCTATGAAAATAGTTTGTTTGATATTAGCACCCTGTATATCTATAGAAGTATAATAATTGCTAGTGACCTTGATTGTTAATATTTTTTTGTTTAGCATTGAATTTATTTAAGTTGACTGGTCCAATCATAAAAAAAATAGGGAAAACCTTTGAAAATATTAAATTAGCATTTTCCCAAGTCACAAAATTTATTTTAATTAATAATATTTATTTATTGTTTTAGAAGAGGTGTCCTCTTTATAATATCAGTATAATTTAAAATTGATCACTGATTTCTTACAGAGTTATTGGACTTAGTTGTTTTGCATATGAAAAGACTTTAAAAGAAATTTTTCTTTTTTATCAAAAAGATTTTTATATAAAGAATAAATGGATATATGCACTTTTTATTAAAAATAAAAATGTATATGAATAAATTTAAGCATATATCCGTTATATAAAGTAAATAGGTAGGGAGTTTGTAAACAAATCCATCCAAACTTTCATTCCCTCTAATGATTACATATATAGTGTTATAGCAAATACTAAAAGCATAAGAAATTCATTAATTTTGCAAATGATTTTACTATAGGAATGCATTGCAAATTATTTACTAGCCATTTATGTAAGCTGTCTTATCACTGATAGGATTTATTAAAAAATTGATCCAAACTTTCATTCCCTCTAATGATTACATATATAAAACATAAATAAATACTAAAAGTATATATAGAAATTCATTAGAAATGATTTTACTATAGGAATGCATTGCAAATTATTTACTAGCCATTTATGTAAGCTGTTTTATCACTGATAGGATTTATTAAATAAATTTTCCAAACTTTCATTCCTTTAATGATTATATATATAGTGACATTAGCAAATATTTTTTATAGATAGAAATTCATTGCAAATGATTTTACTATAGGAATGCATTACAAATTATTTACTTTAGTTGTTTTGCATATGAAAAGACTTTAAAAGAAAGTTTTCTTTTTTTTTTATCAAAAATATTTTTAAATAAAGAATAAATGAATATATACACATTTAAGTCGACTGTCCCAATCATAAAAAAATAGGGAAAACTTATTTTATAGAATGTGTGAAAAAATATTTATATAAAAAATGAAATTGTATTTCATCATAGAATAATAATAACAATAATAATAATATATAATTTTAAAATAATAATAATAATAATAATAATATATAATTTTATAATAATAATAATAATAATAAGTTAAAGTCGTCATAATTCATTGTTCAATCTTCCAATGTCCCTTCAGATTTTGGTGTCAAATTTCTCTTGTCTGTTAAAACACACTTTCCAGAAAAGAAGAATAAAAAGAAAAGAAAATATTAAGTGAATAAGTTTCGAGACTTGGTAATTGAGATGTGTTCACTTTGTTAATAATGACGGAAAATGGTCATTTGTCTTGAGGCTAAATGAGAATAATTGTTTGGAAGAAAAATATAATTACTTCAGAATGCTTGTAAAGGTAAAAAAACAAATGGAAAATGAACATAACTCTCATGGTAATGTGTAATTTCTTTATTCATACTTATATCGATTTTGGTCTATTCACTATCTGTTTGTCTGTCTGTCTATCTATCTATCTATCTATCTATCTATCTATCTATTTATATATATATATATATATATATATAGAGATAGATAGATATATATATCTCAGTCTGTTCATATATATCTCAGTCTATTCATATCTATCTATCTATCTATCTATCTATCTATATATATATATATATATATATATCTCAATCTGTTCATATATATCTCAGTCTATTCATATCTATCTATCTGGGGATCTATCTATCTATCTATCTATCTATATATATATATATATATATATATATAAAAATCAGTTTCATATCTATCTCAGTCTAGTCATATCTATCTTTCTACCTATCTATCTCTCTGTCTGTTTATCTCTATCTATCCTAGTCTGTTCCAATCTATCTATCTATCTATCTATCTATCTATCTATCTATCTATCTATCTCAGTCCATTCATTATCTATATCTTACTTATTATAAAACGCAGATTGTGTGTGTGTGTGTGTCTGTACGTTTATATATTGGATCGGATTTCCTACATTTTTCAATCGATTTCAACAAAACTTCACAGGACTATGTAAAATTACCTTGCGGGGGTTCTGACAGCGCCAAAAAATTGGAAAAAAACAATTGTTTTTGCACGAAATCAATTTGAAAACACGATTAAAACACGATTCTGTCGCCAGAATGAAAGGGGACAACTCATATCGAGTTATACTTATTAAAAACCCAGGTTGTTTGTTTGTGTGTGTGTGTTCGTTTATATATGGGATCGGATTTCCTACATTTTTCAACCGATTTCAAATAAAACTTCATTTTTTTTTTTTTTAGTGTTTCTTATTGTCTTGCACACTTTTTTTTATTTTATTTTAAATACAGAATGCTTTAAAAATTCCATTTACAAGACAATTGTTTATAATAAAATTCTATTCAATCGGTAGACTCATAACGATTGAAAAAAATGTTTTTTGTTTGAGTTTGACCAATTCGTTAAAAAAAAAAAAAAAAAACTAATTAAGACATGCGTGTCCATCAACCTTAAACAATAATCTTTGTCAATTTTATTTTCAGTCTTTATGATGGTCGATACTTGATCTATCTCTTACTGTTACATCCCCCGCAACGCTCTTTCTCCTGCTAGTATATATATATATATATATATATATATCTGTCTTCTATATCTATCTCAGTCTATTCATATCTCTCTCTCTCTTTCTCTCTCTCTTTCTCTTAAATATATATATATATATATAAGTCTGTTCATATTTATCTCAGTCTAGTTATATCCATCTATCTATCTATCTATATATATATATATATATATATATATATATATATATATATATATATATTATATTTATATATATATATATGTATCAGTCTGCTCAGATCTATCTCAATCGATATCTATCTATCTATCTATCTATCTATCTATATATATCAGTCTGTTCATATCTATCTCTTGGCTAGTCATATCTATCTTTCTATTATCTATTTTTTTTTTTATTTCTATCTTAGTCTGTTCATATCAATCTATCTATCTATCTATCTATCTATCTATCTATCTATCTAATTATATGCAATCACATCCAGTGTCCCTCACTAGGAATTAATGACCATGACGCCAGCACTAGGCGTCATTACTACTACTATAATGAGTCTAATATTTTCCCAATGCCTGGCACACAAAATTAAGATTCGCACTCGTTTGATTTTGAGTGTGACTAAACTAAGTTGGTGTCATGCCATAGCAAAATTTTCAGTAAGTTTTGGTTATTTTTGTTTTCTATTGTAAATTACAGCAGTATTGTTATTATTATTATTATTATTATTATTATTATTATTATTATTATTATTTTATTTCCTTTGGTTTTTGGTTTATACCCATTTTTTTCCAGGTCCTGACCAGAGAACTATGGTCAGAATTGGCATCATGACATTTTCTGCTGGGCAGTTTAAAAAAAACAAAAAAAAAAACACACATTATTATTATTCTTTCTTTCTTTTCTCTTCCTTAGTAATTTCTTCTTCCTTTCTTTCATAATCTTTCGTTCATTTTCTTTCTTTACATTTTGGTTTTGTACTTTTTTCATTCTTAAGATTTTTGCTTCAGAGAAGGAACTATGTAGAGATATTTACCTCCAGCTTTCATCACCACCAGCATTATTATTATTATTATTATTATTATTGTTTGTATATGTTATGTTTCCTGCTTTGTATCCTGTAGAGCTGGGTCCAAACTATGGTCCTTAGGCCCTATAGAAGAATTGTCATTTAATTGATAGCACTTTTCTTAGTATATGGGATGTTCCCAGTAGGGCGATCTTCTGGGCAACTTGTATGTTGATGTTACCTGGGACACTGTTAGTAAAATTGTCCATTCTTTTTCTCACAAGGTCCAGAGCTCCGATTACTATTGGTACAGTCTCAGTCTTCATTCCCCACTTCCTATTAATCTCGATCTCCAGGTCTTTGTATTTGGACAATTTCTCGATAATTTTCATGGAGGTGTTTCTCTCAGATGGTACTGTTATGTCAATAAGCATACACTTCCTGAATTTCTTGTCTTTTATGATAATATCAAGTCTGTTTGGATTTTATTTCCTGACAGATTTAATTGGCATGTCCCCTGAGGATAGTTACATTGTTATTTTGGGTAACTGTCTGGTTGATGCTCCTACCATCTCTCAGTGGTTTCGATTTTGTGCTTCTTGCATATCTTCCAGTGCACATATGTTGCTACCTTGTTATGTTTGTGGGTATATTCATTTTTTGCTAGTTCCGGACATCCATAGATAATATGATCAACAGTTTCATTATATTTTCTTCAGATCTTGCATTTCAGGTTCGTTCCATCCTTGATTATGCAACAGTGATAGAATCTGGTTGCGAGGCTTTGGTCATGAGCTGCAATAATTAGGCCTTTTGTCTCTGCTTTCAGCGCGGTGCTCCTCAGCCACTGATGTGTTTTCTGTTGGTTCACATCTGCTTCTTTCGTTCTTTTTAGGCATTTGCCATGCAACGCCTTGTCCTCCCAGTTTTGTTGTAATTTTATTTGGCCAAGTTGTTTTGCTTTCCGTTTTACTCGTTTGGCGTAGATGGTATTCACTTCGGTTTTCGTTTGTAGGGTTTCAGTTATATTAAACTGTTTCTTGAAGAGTGTAACTTCCTTGTTGATGAAGTGATTTAATGTTTTAGGGGAGGGTCACTGTCTTTTTTCTTTTTTTTTTTCAGTTATGTTTCCAATCTGATTATTGTAGCTTTTAATGTTAGTTCCAGTTGGATTAGACCTCAGCCTCCTAAAGCTCTTGATACGTACAAGGCTATCAACATCTGATTTCGAGTGGTGCGTCCTCATTTGGGTAAGCATTTTTCTGGTCTTGGCATCCAATCTTTTAGTGTCATTAATTGTTTTTTATTATTATTTTATTTCCTTTGATTTCTGAAGTGTACTCATTTCTTTCCTGACATCCTGACATTTTCCACTGAATGTTTTTGTAAAAAAAAAAAAAAAAAAAAAAATGGAATAAACTAATTAGACACCAAACAAAAGAAGTTTGTGTAAATTGAAGACAGAAAAGGGATTAGGAGAGACAAGTAAAAAAATAAAATTTATTAAGAGCTACAAAGGGTAGGAAAATGTGGAGAGCCATGATCTGCAATGTCCTGGAGGGAACATGTCTAATTCTGTTTTTGTGGTCCTTGGTTGCATATAGGGAGGTAGCAAGGGTTGCATATTATGAGGATATGTTGACCCTCGACTTGATTGCAGTGATCAGGAAAGCACTTGTTCAGGAGTCGTTTCCACTTTGCAAACAGTTCTGGGAAAGAAGCTGAGTGGAACTTCCTCCTTACTAATGGAATATGAAGGGAATAAAAATGATTTGACTCTGGCTGTGGCATGATTTTTTTCTGGCTATAAAATCCTGAACTGGTGGAACTAAGGAATGTGGCTCTGAACATTTGCCATAGAAATATTGAGTAGCAATAGAGGCTTACAATATTTTGTCTGTAGGAAAGGGACTGAATTGGAATCAAATACAGATCGAATGTGAATTGGAATCCAACAGAATAACCATACCTCTGATGCCTTGAGTCTATTCTTCATCTTTGAGGAAATCGTCCAACATTTGCTGCCGTAAAGAAGGACAGATGCCACATAGAATCTCAGTACTCTTTTCTTTGCAATACTGTCTTGCAATACTTTTCCCATCTTTTGGAATGTGTCCTTGGCCATCCCAATATATTTGGTACATGATTTTCTTAGCATCCTTCTGTAGAACCACATCTCCGTTGCCTTGAGTCTCTTCTTAATCTTTGAGGAAATTGTCTAACATACGCTGCCGTAAAGAAGGACAGATGTCACGTAACAGTTCAGTATTCTTTTCTTTGTAACCAAAGAAATCATACCATCTTGCAATACTCTGCCCAGATTTTGGAATGTGTCCTTGACCATCCCAATATGTCTTCGTTTCTCAGAGTTGCACTTACTGCCCTCCATCAAAACACTTCCCAGATACTTAAACTTCTGCACCTGCTTGATTTTAGTGTCTCCGACCTGTAAATCGCATTCCGGACTCATCCTTTTACTGATGACCGTGCATTCTGTCTTCTTGTAGTTTATGCTTAGTTCGTTCTTCTCGCTATCCTTCGCTACCTTCTGTAGGAGGTTTTGTAGTTGCTTTTCCGAGTCTGCTATCAGTACCGTGTCATCTGTATATCTTATGTTGTTAAGATGTTCCCAACTGAAAAGGAAACGAAAAACATTGAGACATTTAGTCCTTTCTTCCTGCTTTCCTCCACTATGTTTTATCAGAGTTCTTGTTTCTATTTTCTGCTATACACACTGTGTCATCTGCATATCTTATACCGTGTGGCAATAAATCATGGTATAACATTCTCTTAGAATCACACATAATTTTCGGTGAGAAAACATATCCTTGTCATACACCTCTTTCTATTCTTGCTGAATTGTCCACCTGTACGCAGGTGGTTAGCTGCCACTGTAGGTTCTGGATTATTCTAATACACTTCCCAAATTTGTCATGGCACCTTACAGTTCTTTGTGACATATTTTATCAAATGCATTTGAAAACAGGTGCACATCCTTCTGCATTTGTCTATATCTCTGAGATGAGGTATTATGATTATTTGCATTATTTACATTATTGAGACTGTTATCCTCATCTTCATTGCCATATTCACAACGTTTCGGCCATTGTACGCTCCAGCCTTCTTCAGCTGATTGGAATTTCAGACTATATCTCTGAGATGAGGTATTATAATTACTTGCATTATTTACATTATTCGGGCTGTTATCCTCATCTTCATTGCCATATTCACAACGTTTCAGCTGTTGTATGCTCCAGGCTTCTTTAGGTGATTGGAATTTCAAACTATATCTCTGAGATAAGGTATTATAATTACTTGTGTTATTTACATTATTCAAACTGTTATCTTCATCTTCAATGCCATATTCACAACGTTTTGACTGTTGTATGCTCCAGCCTTCTTCAGGCGATTGGAATTTTAAACTATATATCTGAGATGAGGTATTATGATTACTTGCATTATTTACATTATTCAGACTGTTATCTCCATCTTCAATGCCATATTCACAAGGTTTCGACTGTTGTATGCTCCAGACTTCTTCAGGCGACTGAAATTTCAAACGGAACCCTTTATTTCCACCACCGTGATAGATTGTTCTAGCCATGCCTCTTCCAGATGTCTCAGTTATTTCTCTTTAAGTCAGTGGATAAAGACACTGTATGTTGGAGATTCATTTCCAGTTGTGCTGGTCAAACTCTCTGTGTCCAGGAAGAGAGGATCCCCAGACAAAGACATGCAGAAGGGCAGAGTGTCGTCTCGGGAAACAGCTACCAGGCCCTGTTTTATACAGCGTCTACGGGGAATTCTTGGCCGTGTCTACGGGCTCGGATACCCCACATTAAATTCTTTAGAAATTGTTTCATCTCGTATAGTAAATTTCTTTTGTCTGATCGAGGTATTTGAAGTGATGAGGTATTTAGTAAGTAAAATAAAAAAACTTATCGTACACATTATTTTTAAACGAATGCTTGAGAACAACCAATACCCTAGCCATATTGTTGAAACATACCGACAGACGATAATGGGTATGTCCCCATTCACATAAATACAGTAGTAAATACAGTATGTTGGAGATTCGTCTACAGTTGTGCTGGTCAAACTCTCTGCCTCCGAGCAGAGAGGATCCCCAGACGAACCTGTGTCGAAGGGCAGAGTCTCGTCTCGGAAAACAGCTATTCGACCCCGTTTTATACGGGGTCTACCGGGAATTTTTGGCCGAGTCTACGGGCTCGGATACTCCACATTAAATTCGGCCTTCTGCCGCATCTGACCGCATGGGGCGGTTGATAGATATTCTGCAGTTGGAGATTCATTGTGGAATTCAATTGACTTATCGTTTATTACCAATCTTCGTATGATTATTCTATTCAGTAAGCTTCCCGAGGTTACAACACATATTCTCAATAAACAAATACAATTTATTCTGTTTAATCTTAATGACAACTCACAATAAATGGAGTAATACGATAAAACGTTTCATTCTAAAACAGATGCAATTTAATGATAAACAGAACGAAGTAGCAATTAGGGATATTTTTACTGGGAAACAGATCTCCTATCAATCAATACAAACATATCCGATTAATTATTTATCATTAAAATTATAAACATCGAATCTTATCGCTAATAAAATCAGTCCTAGATACATAAAAAATAAACTTCCAAAATATATCAAGTTTATTCTTAGGGTCCGAAGGTAACATTTTTTTACAATTAATCAATGTCTCCGGAGGTGACTCAGCAACCCAAATCTGGATGAGCACATTTTGGAGATCAGTGTGGACATTAAAAGTCGGTGATTGTGACCAGTGCCAAAGTTGGACCATGACATTGTTTCTTTGAGTAGAACGTCTTTCATGCCAGTCTTTTTTGAAGTTTGCTATGGTTTGGTGGACAATGGCATTCCAACGTGATCCCTTGCTCGGTAACACATTCGCCTAACCCTCGTGCTGTCTGCTACTACCACAAGAGCCAGATCAGATCGAAATTGGAGTACCACTGCCATATATGGTCAGGAGCTACCCAGTATTCATTTTCCAGTCTCGATAGAGCCTCAAAACATCTCCGCGCCCTTGTGGTTGAGGAATTATTTTCCACCCTACAACCACTTTCTTCGCAGACGAAACACAGCAAGATTCTCGATATTCTATCGATATAGAGTAAAAGGAAATGCTATGAATTTGGAATGAGTGGAAAGGAGGAATTTCAAAATGGAGATATTTTCTTGTATTTTTATATTTTTTAAATATATTCAAGAGAGAGAAAATATACTAATGTGTAAACAGTTGGAAATGAAAGGAAAACATTAAATCGTAGCTATTAAGAAATGTATGTATGCTTGTTTGTAATTTGCATGTTTTAGAAGGTTCACATTCATACCATAAGACCCGGGTTCGAATCTCACTATGGTCGATTTGTCAGATAGGAGACTTCCTGATGTTATGGGTCAGGAGGGAGATGATCCCAGCGTGCGGCACCTTTGGAAAGTGCCTGAAAGCCATACCACGGGTTGACCCAAGCCTTGTGAGTGAAATTGGGTAGATGGAACCCTTCAGGGCCATCATTAGCTGTGCAAGCACGATGTCACAAGTCATCGTGGCCGAGGGCTTGAGCCTTGTTCAAATTGTTGATCACGCTATATAACAGGCACTTTATTTACCAGAAACTGTAACTAAGGTTTGCTCGACATAGTTGTATAAGTCACGGGGGAGGGGGGGGCTCTGTGGGTGTTGAATAAACACAGATGTTCCTGAGCAAGCGTCTGCAACATGGATTGGCTAGCCCCTCAAGTAGATGGGTATCCTCGAATACGAATGGCCAGCTATACTAATTTATAATATATATATATATTCCTTTTGAATATTCAATCTGTTTCTTAATGTTTAGTCCTTTCTTCTTGCTTTCCTTCACTACCTTCTGCAGGAATTCTTGTAGCTTCCTTTTGGTGCACTGTCTGCTATCAACACTGTTAAAAATACATCAAAAATATCTTATGCTGTTAAGATCCTGGCTGACAATAATGAATCCTGGTAGGACTTCTAATTCTCTCAGAATCGGCTCTCTGTATATGTTGAATAAGTCCGGTGAGAAGACACATCCTTGTCTTACACCTCTTTCTATTTTTGTATATCTGCTGAATTCACTTTCTATCCTTTTGCAGGTGGTGTGTTGCCATTATACGTTCTGGATTATTCTAATATCCTTCCCAAATGTTTCATGGTTTTTTTATATCAGTTCAAAAAATCTTTGTGGGTTTCTTTATCAAACTTCCGTCCTGGGTAAGATGATAAACTTTACGTCCAACAGCAAGGCCTCTGATCAGGATGTTTTTTTTTTAAAATGGAAACCAACAATTTTTGGTTTATCCAGGTCTACCCTGACCCGTTTGGGTAGCACCTGTTAGGGTCCCCATTTATGGGTAAAATAGTTAACCCCCAAACTCAGATCAAAAACACTATGAAAGTGTAAAATAGGTTTTAATACCAAAAAATATTTTGTATAAAAAAATTAAAAAATTATTACTAGCAATACATTTTTGGAAAAACAATATTACCAGCAAAAAAAATTCTTATTTTAAATAGATTTTTTTTAAATTAAAAAAATTACAGAAACAGATTTTTAAGGAAAAAAAATATTACCAGAAATAGATTTTTGAAGGAAAAAATATTACATGAAATAGATTTTTGGAAAAAAAATATTATTTTTTATGAAAATTTTTTGTTTGCAATAAATAACCCATTGAAAATGATATACCATAAAAAAAAAACAAAAAAAAAATTATCAAACGATTTTAAATAATCTACAAAACAAAACATTTTCATAACTTCTGCATTTTATTGTTTTTTTGATAGCATTTTGATCAAAATATCAAATTCCTTGTTTTAATGCAATATTTAACAACTTAAATATATATATAAGCGTTTAAAAAAAATTTAATTTTAATGGCACGCAGCCGCAAATGACATCACTGAAGTCAAAACCAATAACCATGAAACACAAAAAAATATCATTTACCTGTTTCAAAAAAATACTATTATTAATAATAAAAATTAAAAAAAAGAACTTTTAAAAACAGATCATTTCTATTAATGTGTTTTGCATATTTTTGTATATATTATTATATCAAATATATTATAGAACAGATTATAATTTGAAAATTGACTTTTTTTAAAAATAAATGCCGTTTGCGAAATTAATGATTTTAAAACCCTAATTCGGCATTATTTTTAAAAAAATAATTGAATTTTGATTTTATAAGACGTTTATCTTAATTAAAAAATTGTTCTTGTCCTATTTCAGGTATAATTTTGCTGTTTCACGATTACTTAGAATTCGGATCGTAAATTTTTTTACCTTTTATTTTTTTGGATTTCAAATTATTGACATTTTTCATAAAAATATTCTTCTTCAAACCGAAAAAATGGACGGAATCCCTTTATTTTTTCCACCGGGGTAATTTGTTTGCCATGCATTTCCACGCATGTCTCAATTATTTTTTTTTTTTTTTTTGGATAAAAACGTTGGTTTGATTCATGACTTTATTTGTTGAGTTGTGAGTTCAGTTAGGTCACAGCAGAGTTGAGTTACAGGGAAGTAACTGATATTTCAAACGGAAGAAGCTAATGGACAAATGAAGATCTAAAACAATTTAAAATAAGGAAAAAAATTTAGTTCGGTTCGAAAATTTTTTTTTTTAATAACTTCAAACGTTGTGAATATGACAATGAAGATTAGGATCACAGTCCGATGATAAAATAAATAAAAGCAAACCACCATTTAAAAATTTGGTTTTTTTACAAAAAATTTTTTTCAACGTCATCAAAATGTTCTCAGTCTGTATCTTGATTATACAGGGTATGAAAGAAATACCTCTATCTATAAAAAAAATAATTATGTCATTCATGATTATTATATGTGTTTTTTGTGTGTATGTGTGTGTGTGTGTGTGTGTGTGTGTGTGTGTAAAGAATGCACGGCCGCAATTTTCGACGGATTTGCACCAAAAATTTACATGCACATGCTCCAAGTTAATTCCAAGGCCAAGACCGACTTTGCATTTCCCAACTCCCATCGATAGTGGAAATAATCGATTTTTTCATGCTTCTACGGCAGTTTTCATGTAGTTTGCGGCCATTTTTCTACTGGCCAGAGTGAGAGCCTATAGCTGGCTGGCTGCTACGAATAGGCAGGAAGATTCTATTGGCCAACGTGAGAGCCAACAGCTGACTGACACGAATGTTAACTAGCATGCTAGCATCCAAAAAAAATCGATAGCTGCATTCGTCACAAGTAGGAAAAATTTAAATCTGCATGGCACTTTACTCCAATTGGCTCATTCGCTTGCTTAAACTCAATGTTGATTCTGATTCCGCAGAACTGGGTTGGGTGTGAAAAAGTATTTGTTGTTAACATTCTTTTTCATTCGGTTTTTCCAGTTACGAGTCCTTTTTTTTAAAGCTGATCGTTTTGTGTTCATTTTGTTTAGTTCTTTTTTTCGTAACAGATTTAATGTTTAGTATAGAGCTTAGAAAAAAATTCGCAGTGTGAGATAGGCAAGAAGTAAGGCATGTAGCAACATCAGCATCACAAAAGGGCACTTCTTTAAAGGCAAGGAAGGGCAAAAATATTTTAAGTCAAGTGATAGTGATTGCTTTATGAGTCGTACGATTTTTGAATCAAGCACGGTCAAATTAGCTAGAGGAAGGAACTATTTTTTCCATTATCTGGAAAATATTATTTTCTGGGAATTTATGTATAAATTTGTGTTGAATTTCTTGTCTGGTTTTAATTTATAAATTTTGATGCAAATGTTCAAAGAAAATTATTTTTCTAAGAATTCGGATGATGATTTTATTATATTTATTTGTTTGGCGCAAACCATTGTTGATTTATTTAAGATGGAATGATCTGTTATGACAGATCTCTAATTTGTATTTAGATAGATTGTATTTATTTTCAATTCTTTTTTTTTGAATTCTTCATCTATATTGCATTTTGGCTTCCAAGCCGTATTCCGTTCAGATTTTTAAGCTAACTCCTGTAATTATTCGTTGGGCCTCCGACAAAAACTAAAAAGGACATATGGTTCATCTTGGAAAATAGCAATGCTCAGTTTAAAGAAATAACTGAAATACTCGTTTTCAAGAACGGAACATTAAAGCTGAATCAGGCTATAAATCAATTCCGGCAAAAAAAAAAATTTTGGCCCCCATTTTCAGTTCCGGTCGAAAATTGAAAAACTTCAAATCAAAAATCTGTGGAACTTCAAAACCTCATATTCATTAAACCTCTCTCTTTAAAACTGATTCTTTGGCATTTTCAAAAATAATTTGTTAAAAAATTACTGAATTCCTCAATTCACTCCAAGGAACTTAAAAATCTCTCCTTTACTCTGATTCGGGCTAAAAAATAATTCCATTTTAAGATCGATTTTTCCAAAAGATCAATTTGGGCCAAAAACAGAAATTTCAGGCTGAAATTTCAATTCAGACTGAAAATTGATTTTTTTTTTTTTTTTTATAAATTTTCACCCCAAATTTAGGCATTTCCAATAGCCCTAAGGGGGTACAGAAATTTGGATATTTAGCAAAGATTGATAGAGGAAAAGATGAAGATTAGATTATTCGGAAGGAAATTGTTACATCTGGAACAATTTATCAAAAAGCATGTCTCTAATTTATATTTAAATACATTGTATTTATTTTCAATTTCTTGACATACTATCCCAAAACCCTTTGTTCCCCGATCAGTCCTTTTTTTTATACGCTACAAATTATGCTGGGCACAACTGACTTTTAAATGATGAAAACTTTTCACGAATTTTGACCTCATTTTGGGGTCACTTTTTCTCGTCCAAATTCATGAATTTGTTTTGCTGATGGTAATTTTTAAAAAAATACGACAAAAAATTACTATTTTTTAAAATCTATGATGTTGAATGTGTTAAAATTCTTCAACTTTTTAACAAGAAAAATCTCAAGTTGATGATGTTAAATACTGCCACAAAACATTGTTGATTTATTTCAAGTCAAATGTCTCTAATTTTTATTTTTTAGATACAACTGTATTTATTTTCAAATTTTCTACGTGAATTATTCATCTATATTGCATACGATCCATTATTGTGCATAACGTCAGAATAAAATTTGTTTGAAAGAAAACGAGAAGATGCTAGTGAGGAGATAAGACAGTAAGAGAATGTCAAAACATAAAATAATCGATGATGATTGATAGGGTTCATTTCGTTTCCCGCTGCAGACGCTTTTTTTTTTAATTTTTTATGTTTGTTCAAAACCCACAGAGTCCACCATGTATTTTACTGGCGATCAAAAATCAAAAGCCGGAAGAGAAATCCACAATCTTTTTCATGATTTTTACACTTTCAAAATATAGAACTTACTGTTACATCCACCGATTCCAACAGCAAAATCATGAGACCTACTGGCCAATCTAGCACTGCCTTTAAATTCATAAAGTCTGGGTACCAAAGAGAAAAGCTCATCAGAAAAATTACCATGAAAATATTTATACAAAAGTGTTGTGATGCCAACGAACACCCGTTGTCACATTTGTAATGTCAACGAATACTCGTTGTCACTTTCATAATATTTGTTGAAGCTTGGATAAGCATGGAATAATAATAATACAACACAAAATGTACGTAAACAAAATGTATTGAAACAAGGAAAAGGTACACAGTATTTACAGTTAGTTTTGGTATATTCTTGGGAAGACTGTTCCTGTAGAATGGGTTGACTTAATCGCAGTCAGGCAGAGTCTCTGGATTGGATCTCTTCTTACTCCCCTCGTCTTCCCGGTACCAACCCATATTTATATGGTCGGTACTCCACTATGTAAATTAGGTGGATCGTACCACAACAATATTCGTTGTAGTAGAGACTTTGTAATCGCAGATACAACTATAGTAACGCCGTTGAACAATACTGGTGTCAGACGCCTTCGAATAACACTCACTAATAGTACTTGCTCTATAATACGCTAGTATAGTGATCCGTATAGAGAATAGTATAGTAAATAGAGTAGAGAATAGCGCTCCCTATAGTAATAGAGGATAGAATAGATCTAATGATCGTTAGTAGTCAGCTACTCCCTATAGATATGCGTTTCCTCTATGGTCACGTGGTCTACTTAATTCAATAATGGGATCGCCTGTGTTTCCTAAATGGCGATCTATGTTCAAACTCAAGTGTCAGCAGCGACACTTTATTCTTATATTACAACATGCTTGCTCATTTTTGGATATAGCTCTGTGGTAAGGAGGCTAATATTATCCTTAACCTTACTATTCATTACTAAAATAGGCGATTTTTGTGATGTCGACGAACACTCGTTGCCACTTTTGTAACGTCAACAAATACTTGCTGTCACTTTCGTAATACTCGTTGTAGTAGAGACTTTGTAATTGCAGATATAGTCCCGCCGTTGAATATCATTCGCTCTAATAATACTTGCTCGATAATATTCGCTCGGGAAGTAACCACTGAATTGTAATCCGTATAGTGATCAGTATAAAGAAATAATATAGTGATTAAATTCGAGGCACAAATGAAGAAAACTCATTGGAACAGTTGCCATGGAAATATGTGTAAAAAAAAAACGGCACAATGGAATCACCCACCACGGTGGTGTGAAAGTGAATGAAGTTCTGATGTCAAGTCAGGATCATTAGCGTTACAGTCCGTTCTTTGATTTTGTTAAGAATCTTGAGATATACACCCAGAACAACAAACCAAATTTGGCAACAATATTCAGTGCGTGGATGAATGGTAGATTTTTGAATGTGCAAAAAGGATTCTGGTAAGAAAAGCTGTTTTGTACGACACAGTGAACCAACTTTATTATTATTATTATTATTATTATTATTATTACGTATCTTTAAGTTTATGCATACTGATGTAATGAATATGCATACACCTGTGTTCCCCCTCACAGGAATATAATTGGCTGGTGTCAGCCATAAATACAGACTGATGGCTATCCTATTGGTCTACGCCTATTGCCTACACCTATTGACTGCGACTACGACGAGTACCAGTTCCATTACTGCTATCTGCTAGATTGTTCTACTCGGTTACAGTTGCCTAAACCATTTAGCTACTTCGATCAAATATATCCCTTTTCGGAACATATCACATACACAACAGACAAAAGGTTTAGGCCACTTTGCATTTCTTAAAAAAACCCTTTAAAATGAGATATTTTTAAAGTAAAAAAAAATTCAGTTACTATAGTGTAATTTGCTTCTAATTTAATAAACAATAAATGATTAACTATAAAAAATATCATACAACAGCATCATATTTTGTTTTCGTCAATAAAACCGCCATCTGCCTTAATTACTGTTTTTCCAAATTCTTAGCGTTCCTTCCAACAAATTTTGTAAACATATATGGCACACCCTTCCAAACATTCTTCAAGCATTGAAAACGCTCACTCTTTGGGTACTCTCTTTCAACTGTCTTTGAACTGTCTTTGAACTGTTCAGTCCAATTCCTCTGATACTAATTCATTGGCGAAGTCAAGTATTGAAGTAGCCATTGAAATTATTCAGAAATTTTGTTCCTTTTTTTTTACTTAATTTTGAAGAGTGTTTTGGGTTGTCGTCTCGTTTGAATGTGAACGTTTTTTTTTTGCTTTGTTTTTTTTTCTAATTATGCTTAAACCATATAGTATTTGCAAAAATCGAGTACCGTTCTTTTTTTCATGATGTTCTTGACCTGAATCAAATCTCCAGCCATTTTGGTAATCTCAAAAAGGTCAAATGCTCAAAACAAAATCTAATGTTTCTCATACAAAATATTCATAATTTAGCAAAATGTATTTTCGACAAACGACTCGAAATTTGAACATTTAAGTAGTAATAAGAGTCTGTAGAAATACGTTAAAAATAAAAACAAATATACGGTAGTTACTGAAATTTTATCTTGTATTGTATAAAAATACAAAAATATCTCATTGTTCTTTTTAAGAAAGGCAGGGCGACCCCAAATTTTTGTCTGTCGCGTATGAATCTTTTCACATATTAACCAAGATGATTGGCTTCACTTTGTGATAAATTATTCATGCTATTCTCTAAAGCATAAATATTCGTAACGCTTGAATGACATCGTGAAAAGTGTGAAGTCAGCAAAAAAAAATCTACAGAGATTGAAGGAAGAGAAAGAAATAATTGCTGAACTCTTTGTCAGCAGCGGAGATGGTTTTTTTTTATGGAGTAGCTTTTTTTGCTATGCATCATGGGAGTCAGTGTATTACGTTGTTTTGTTTAATATTTTACTGGGATTGTCTTTTTTTTTTGCTATGAAAGATGAAAATAAAAATAAAAATAAAACAAGAAAATATAAAATACTTCTTTTTTTTTCATTTTTATTTTTAACTCCTTGTTGCATTATCCTTTTATTGGGTTAGTCATTTTAAACAGTGACGATTAAATCTTCACAGGCTAAACTCTAGGGGTACAGGCAGAACTGAGTGGGGAAAAAAAGCTCCTGGACAAAAATAGATATTGCGAAACCGTGGATATAACTTGCCTTTTATTCCCATATGGATCAACACAATGGGTAGAAAACTATCTCTCGTTTATTCGCTATGCCTATCGGGAAATCTTATTTTTAAAAACACGAAACATGAAAACAGAGATATGCCTGGACTGGAATGAAAAGCATGCAGGTATACGAACTTCCATATCTTCTGTCTGTTTTCAAGCCTCCAGATTTATCTTTTTATCTTATTCTTCCTGTAAGTAACTCTCTTCACTGCAAACCTCGAGTGAAACTCATATGTACGATCCACTGCCAAAGATTCTGCGAAAATGGTTGATTCACTGTACCACTCCAGAAAGTGATCGACTATTTCTTACTTGAGAACACAGACCATAGATTACACTTTGCTAGGGATAATATCGCCAAACACACAAATTGCTACAATGTTAAAAAAAAAAAAATCAACCAAAAATCTTGAGTCATGTTCTTAAATAGCTTTGTCAGACTGAGGCTTCCATATGGATATCATGCATGTATTGTGATATATGAATATATATATGACCATTTGTAGATGTCTGTTTATTAACATGACCACACGATTTATATTTAACGCAAAATACCACAAAATATGAAACACAAGAAAGAACAAAATCGGTTTTATAACAACAACATTTATTCGTCCTGGGAATGACGATAAACCACATCCACGTCCTGGGAATGACGATAAACTACATCCGCGTCCTGGGTAAGATTATAAACCACATCCGCGTCCTGGGTATGACGATAAACTACATCTGCGACCCGGGTATGACGATAAACTACATCCGCGTCCCGGTAATGACGATAAACTACATCTGCGTCCCGGGTATGACGATAAACTACATCCGCGTCGAGGGTATGACCATAAACAATATCTACGTTCCGGGTATGACGATAAACTACATCCGCGTCCCGGTAATGACGATAAACTACATCTGCGTCCCGGGTATGACGATAAAATACATCCGCGTCCCGGTAATGACGATAAACAACACCTGCGTCCCGGGTATAACGATAAACTACATCCGCGTCCTGGGTATGACGATAAACTACATCCGCGTCCTGGGTAAGACGATAAACTACATCCGCCTCCTGGGTATGACGATAAACTACATCCGCGTCTAGGGTATGACGATAAACCACATCCGCGTCTTGGGTATGACGATAAACTACATCCGCGTCCTGGGTAAGACGATAAACTACGTCCGCGTCCTGGGTAAAACGATAAACCATATCCGCGTCCTGGGTATGACGATAAAACTACATCCGCATCCTGGGTATGACGATAAACTACATCCGAGTCCTGGGTATGACGATAAACCACATCCGCGTCCTGGGTATGACGATAAACTACATCCGCATCCTGGGTATGACGATAAACTACGTCCAACAGCAAGGCCTCTGATAATACGTTTTTGGAAAAAATAATATTACCAGCTATACGTTTTTGAAAAATAGTATTACCAACTATACTTTTTTTGAAAAAATAATATTACCAGCTATACATTTTCAAGCGGAAAATAAAGTAAAATTAAAGAAATTAAAATAAAGTAAAATTAAAATTAAGGAAAATTAAAATAAAGTAAAAAAAAAATTAAATTAAAATTAAGTAAAAATAAAAAATAAAAAAAAAAATGAAGTAAAATAAAGTAAATTAAAATTAAAATAAAATAAAGTAAAATTAAAATAAATTAAAATAAAAAGAAAATTAAAATAAAGTAAAATAAAATAAAATTAAAATAAAAAAAAAATTAAAATGAAGTAAAATAAAATTAAATTAAAATAAACAACCAAAAAACCAAAAAACGTAACGAAAACAAGAACGAGATTAACAAAAAAAAAATACGAAAAAATCGAAAGAAAGAAAATCATTGAAAGAAAGAAAAGTGTTTTTTAAGAAGAAAAGAAGAAGAAGAAGAAGAAGAAGAAGAAGAAGAAGAAGAAAATGAATAAAAGAGAAAAGAAATTTTATCAAAAGGAAGAGGAAATCGAATAAAATTATGTGGTGAAAAAATTTCGGAAAAAATAAACTAATGAATTTCTTCGAAAAATTGAAATGATGACGAGAAGAAAAACTGAGGATATAAATACAAACGAGGAAGAATTTGTTAAAGGAATTATTGAAGAATACAGATCTGATGTTAGAAAAAAGTACCTATTCATGAAGTAATAACTCGCTTCCATTTAGCCAAAGTGCTCTATTTTTCGAGCTTAATTAAGAGCCAAGGGTTCTGAATGCTGATTTATAAAGCATTCTGCTATTTGCCATTAGGGAATTTGATCCAACACAATCTTCCAAAGATCTATCTTCTCAGATTTGACCTTTTGTCGTACAATAAAGTACCTCATTTCGCGTGTGACAACCTAATATCTGGAAGTGTTATCCATTGTAGTAGAAAATCTGCAAGTGATTTGGATTCTGTTATTTGATACAGCTCTTTGTGATTTTGTAGCACCAGCCCACAAGATTTGAAGAAGGACGATTCTAGCTCTGCCTCTCAGGTTTCCTTTTCTCAAAACCCTCCTTAACCATCAACCTGAAAAACTGGTTGTATGCAGCGGACAGTTTAAATATTTCTGAACAAGTTTGGAGCCATGTTTAGCATCCCGCTGCAACTTTCTTATAAATGATGAATTTTGTACAATCTGTGCAAATAGGGGACCAAAAGCTTACCCAGGTTCATACAGATTTTCAGGAAATATCAACTCCTAATTGGTCAATAAACACACAAGTGGGCGTTGCAATCTGCCCACGTACAATATATTTTTCCCGCGCGTGAACAAATCAAGTTTTCCCGCCATTTTTCTGTGGTCTTATCGCGTGATTACATTAATTAAAAATAGCAGACACAAGCTGAGATGAGGTATTACGTACACTATTTACATTATTCGGACTATTTTCCTCATCTTTGTTGCCATATTTATCCGATCCTTTGGTATCTGTCTATATTTCTGAGATGAGGTATTATGTACACTATTTACATTATTCAGACTATTGTCCTCATCTTTGTTGCCATATTTATCTGATCCTTCAGTATCTGTCTATATTTCTGAGATAAGGTATTATGTACACTATTTACATTATTCGGACTATTGTCCTCATCTTTGTGGCCATATTTATCCGATCCTTCAGTATCTGTCTATATTTCTGAGATATCGTATTATGTACATTATTTATTGTTGTGGATTCCGGGATGAAATCCGGTACCAATAAATAACAAATGCCAAGAATGAATATAGGAAAATAATGTATTAACGTAATAATACAAACTGGTAATGCAGGTTAGTAGTTCCAGGAATACGGGTTAGTAGTAAAATATCTATACAGTCTTTGGTATTGAAGTATCGCTGTATAACTTCTTACTGAGTCTACGTGTTCGCTCACTGTGACTCCTACAACGCTGTTACCTCACCCTCACTCTTCCGGTTACCTACAACCTTTTACCCAGTCACTCTGGACTCGACTCGACTCCTCGGTCTTGCTCTCTCGGGTCTTCACGTAGCCGTAGTATATGTATATACTGGGTGAGTCCATTTGTGTAAAAAAAACCCCTAAATAGAATCCTTAAATATTTATATTATTCGATAATTGTCCTCATCTTTGTCGCCATATTTATCCGATCCTTCAAATATCTGTCTATATTTCTGAGATGAGGTATTCTTTACATCTATTTAGACTTATTCGACTATTGTCCTCATCTTTGTTGCCATATTTGGTCCGATCCTTCAGTATCTGTCTATATTTCTGAGATGAGGTATTATTATTCATTATTTACATTATTCAAACTATTGTCCTCATCTTTGTCGCCATATTTATTACAACGTTTCGACACATGTCACACGCTAAATGATGTAATAAATAAGGAATGGATAAAACGCTTCTGAAATTGTAAAAAATAATTCACTTAATTGAAAATAGGCACCATATTGATGAATGACTCTTCTCAACATACCTCTAAATTTTTTGATCCCATCTTTATAAAACTCTCATTCTTCGATTTGATAAACAGTTCAAATGCTTCGGTTATCACTTCCTGATTCGAGAATATTTTATTAAGTATGTAAAGTTCAAAATGCTCAATGTTAAGTGATAATCAGTAGGAAAGATATCAAGTGAATATTGAGGATGAGGCAACATTTCATAATCCAGGCTATGCAGCTTTTTTTTTTCTTGTTTGAGAAAGCGTTCGGCCCTTCAATATTAAATCGTGCAGAAAAATTTGGCCATCCCTATTCACAAGTCTAGGATGTTTTTTTTCAATTTTTAGTGCATTAATTTCTTCACAATACGAGGTTGCTGATATTGTTTTCCCTTGAGGCAAGAATGAATAATGAATAACCCTTTTGAAAGGCCACCATTCAGCAACCATTTACTTTTTAGGATGCAGTGGAGGTTTTGGGTATTGTTTTGGTGATTCACTTGCATTGAACCATTGGCCTAATCTCTTAATATTGTATCCATTTCTCATCGCTTGTAATAATTCGATGCGAACATGATTAATTTTCCAGTCGATAAAGCATGCAGTAAGATTACTCGACATTGTTTCATTGTAATTATTTTCATTGGGCTTGATATATTGAAAGGAAAAGAGTCGGGAATAAGTCAAGATTTTTTTATGTACTAAGGAGGTTACTTTGTTAGACGACCGGATCAACAACAACCAAAAATGCGTCATTTCATATGTGACAATCTAATAAAATAATGACATCATCAAGATGTTGACATTCCACACTACTTCAAACAAAAAAGTTGGAAGGAAACTCCCATCGACACTGGAAAAAAAGACTAACACTTAAAGACTTGAAATTATATTTTCCTGAGGAGTTGTTTTTGAAAAAGTTTTTCTATATTGTTGTTACTTTTTCATTAAAGTTTAACTCTCTGCCTTCATTACAATGAGATACAATTTATACGAGGCTCCGCCTAAGGGCAAGAAAATCTTAATCAGGGTGGTTGATGCCCCTTAAAACCGTTTATGCAATTTCAAAAATTATTTTTTTTTATATTAGCCTACGGGCTCGGAGATTCCATTTTAAACCCGGCCTTGTGCCAGATTTAACCCTCGAAAGGTCCTTCTAGCAAAATATTACTACCAAATAATATGTTTAAAGGAGAGGTTTGAAATTCAAATATAATATAGCATTATCGTCATATCTGGGTTTTTAAATCGATCCCCACTGTCCTCCTTTGATAGAATTCAAAATCATTCATACAATCTTTTCTTGTATAAAAATGAAGTTGTTCTCTTCTGCAGCCTCATTCCAGTTTTGATGATTTCCTTTACATCTAATCACTGGCTTACTTTTTTTACTGTTGTTGTCATAATATCCATTTTTCATCGCATGTAATGATTCGATGTAAAATAGGTTCTTTTCCCAGTTTGTACTCATACAATAAGATTAATTGTTTCATTATCTTGTAACCTAGAATGGATTACTGAATGAGGATTAACCAAAATGGAAGTTGGAAATGAAATGGTAATCTTTATAACGGCAACAAAATACAATACTTTATAAGCGGCGAATAGGTAAACCACTGCTAATGGTGGACTAATTATTTTTGAGCATGTTACTTTTTTATACTTACAATAAAAATCCAACGTATTTATTAAGATTGGGACATACCGATTAGTTTCCATATATTGGTATATAACAGATAGATATATAATAGAATGAGTAGATAGATATGGATAGATAGATAGATATAGATAGATAGATTTGTTGTAACCTAGAAATGGTTACTGAATGAGGAATAACCAAAACGGAGGTTGGAAATGAAATGGTAATCTTTATAACATCAACAAAATACAATACTCGCCAGCGGCGTGAAGTAGGTAAACCACTGCTAGTGGTGGACTACTTATACAGCATGTTACTCCCACTTACAATAGTGTTCAACGTATTTATGAGGATTGGGACATACATTTTACTGTTCATAGGTACGGTATATAACACATTGTAATTATTTTTATTGGGCTTATGAGTAACAATATATTAAAAGAAAAATTATCTGGAAAGAAAAAAAGAGTCAAAAATAAGTCAAAATTTTTTATCTACTATTAACCGGATCAACAACCAACCAAGAAATGCATTATTTCATGTGTGGCAATCTAATATGTATCTATTGTCAAAGATTCTGATATTGTTGTTACTATTACCAATATCTTTACAGAAGTCAAATCAAGTCAAATCTATCTTTTCTACAAATATTTTCATGGTAATAATTCTGATATGCTTTCCTCTGTTGAAATTGTTAGATGTAACTGTAAGTTCTATGCTAATAGGGTCTTCTCTTGCACTTCTTACTCGTGGAACTCTCTTTCGGCTTTTTGCTTTCCTGTCAAGTACGATCTTAAAAAATATTTAAACGCACTGTCATCTTCTGTCTTGTCTTAATCCTATTCTTTTACTGTGCTTTCACTCCTCAGTCATGTTTACTCAGTTTCTTTCACTCTCAAGCCCCCCCTTGCGTCTTAGTGGCTTTATTGCCTTGCTGGGGATTAAATGATTAAAAAATATTTTGTTGGCTAAAAAGTTAAAAAAAAAAAATACATAAAGCATTAGTGCGTTTAATTTGATTTTAAAAGTTTTTGTTGTGTCATCTTTTTTTTTTAAATTGTCAGGCTTGGTTTTAAATTGTTTATTGAATGTGACGTTGAAAATCGCAGGAAATAAGCATAATTTTCAGAATATAGACATTTTTTTTTTTTTTTAAGAAGGTAAAATTTTCGACTCAAAAAAGTACTGAATAAAAAAAAAGTTTTTGTAAATTTTGAAAGTGTCAAAAACGGTTTGCGATGAATTGTGCAAGAGATTTATTGCTTATTGATAGATACATCAATTTGCATGGACTAGATGAGGTTGATGGCGTTTTAAAATAAAAAGAAAAGAAAGAAAGAAAGAAGATGAAAATTTTAAGAAAGAAAGGAAAAAAAATAAAGAGAGAAAAGAAGAAATTAAAGAATGAAGAAAGAAAAAGAAAGGAAGAAGAAAGAAAAGAAAGAAAAAATGAGAAAAAGTCGAAAATAGAAAAAAGAAAGAAAGAAAGAACAATTAAGAAAACAAAGATAAGAAAAAATAATGCAAAGTAAGAAAGAAAAAAGAAAGAAAGAAAGAAAGAAAAAAAGAAAGAAAGAAAGAAGAAATGAAAGAAGAAAAGTCAAAAGAAAAGAATGAGAAGAAAAGGACAAAATAGAAAGAAAGAAAGAAAGAAAGAAAGAAAAAGGAAATGAAGAAACATTGGAAATTCTTAAAGAAAAGAAGGAAAAAAAAATTTTAAAAAAAAAGAAAGGCGGGGAATGCAAAATGAAGGAAAGTAGAAAGGAATGGAAAGGGAAATTTAGAAAGAAAGAAAGAAAAAATAAAGAAAGAAAGAAAGAAAAAAGAAATGAAAAAAAAGGAAAAGAAAAATCAAAAGAAAAGAAGAATTAAAAGAAAAGGAAAAAAATAGAAAAGAAAGAATGAAAAAGAAAAAAGAAAGAAAGAAAATAACAAAGGAATTTTTTCATAGGAAAGAAAAATACAAAGAAAGAAAGAAAAAAGAAGAGGGACAAAAGAAAGAAAGAGACAAAAATAGAAAGAAAGAAAATAAGAAAAAGAAAGAGACAGAAACGAGAAAGAAAGAAAGAAACAAAGAAACAAAATAGAAACAATGGAACAGAAAAATAGAAAACAAAAATGCAAAGAAAGAAAAAAGAAAGAAAGAAAAACGGAAAGATGAAAGAGAAAGAAAAGAAGAATGTAAAGAAGATGACAAAAATAGAAAGAAAGAAAGAAAGAAAGACAACAAAGGAATAGAAAAATAGGAAAGAAAATAACAAAGAAAGAAAGAGAGCCAAAAGAAAACTGGAAAAAAGCAAAGAATAAAAGAAAAATAAGAAAAAAAAACATAAAGAGATAAAACTGAAATGAAGAATTCAAAAAAAAAATGACAGAAGAAATTAGAAAAAAAAAAAACGAGCAAGAAAATAAATAATTAAAAAAAAACCCAGAAAATGTCAAGGAAAATAGAAAGTCAATCAAGCCGAAGTTGAAATGACAATGAGAGAAAAGGGGTTTTTCACGGCATGAATAAAAAGAATAAAAAAAAGGCGGGCAGCAAAGAAAGACTTTCAAGGAATAAAAAAGCCAAAAGCTTTCACAAATCTTAGAGTCAATGATTTAGAATCAATCAAGCAGCAGTCGAAGAATTACACTGTTTATTGCATTGAATTAGCTCAAGAGATTGCCTCAGATTTTAGCCATAAAAGAATCCAGTTTGAGTGTATGTGACGGTATATGCATTCCATATATGTGTGTGGCAATGGTACTGGTTATATTAACCATTTCTCTACAAGAAATCAGTTGGCATTCATTAACTGAGCGGCAAGGACTGCTTCCGGTTGAAATTTTTGAAAACTTTTTCTTCAAACAATTTTTCAGGAAAATAGGTTTCTCAAGTTCAGTTGCTTGCATCGATCTTTCCAGTATTGACTGGGGTTTTCCTTTCAGTTCTGTCTACCCAATCTAACTCACCAGGCCTTGTTCAACCCGTGGTAAGGTTTATTAGGTACATTCTAAAGGCGTCGAACACTTCGATCACCTCCCCAACAACCTTCTTGACAAATCGACAATGATGAGATTCAAAGACAGGTCTCATGGTCAGAAAGTAAATATTCTAACCATCGAGCAATTCACCTATACATATATTTTTTTCAGTTATTTGTTTGAATAGTCTTGTTCTTATGTACACCGTCTTTGTCATGTTATATTGATAATGTTATAATTTATGAATATGTCCTGAAGATGGTTTATTAGACCGAAACGTCCGACTTTGACATATATTAACATTAAAAAGCAGCATAATTGTATATAGGATTTTGTTTTGTTTTTTCCGTATATATTTGTTTTTCATACTGTCGGATCTATATCCATATATTTGCTTATATATATATATATATATATATATATATATATATATATATATATATATATATATATATATTTTCTAGATAGGTATTATGAACATTATTTATATTATTCGGACTGTTGTCCCTCATCTTTGTCGCCATATTGATTACAACGTTTCGGCCGTTGTACGCTCCAGCCTTCATCAGGTGGTTGGAATGTCGAACTTAACCCTTTATTTCGCTCACTGGGGTAGACTGTTCTAGTTCCACGTGCCATGTTTAATGTAAGTCAGTTATTCGTTATCTCCTGTTAATTCCCCTCTGAAAGTTCTCCACTGCCTTAACCGGGTATTGAACTCACACTCCTTGGGTCCTGTCACTGGATCTGACCAACGTGTTTATCCACTGTGCCATGTATCCTTGAGGACATTCCAACCACCTGAAGAAGGCCGGAGCGTACAACAGCCAAAACGTTGTAATAAATATGGCGACAAACATGAGGACAATAGTCCGAATAATATATATATATATATATATATATATATATATATATATATATATATATATATATATATATATATATATATATAAAGTAACCAAAAATGTTCTGTCCGTTTTTAAAGGAAAAAAAAAACGCTTCACAGTATGTTAACTTATATTTAGTCTTCGAAGTAATCGCCATCGGCATCCAGCAGCTTCTGCCAACGTCTCTTCAACTGTTCAATGCCTTTGCGGTAAAAATCGGGGTGGGGGGTGACGCAAAGAAGTCCGTGAGGGCTTTGCGCAAGTCTGCTTCATTGGTGAAGGATTTCCTACGAAGATGATTACCCAGGGAGTGGAAGAGGTGGTAATCGGATGGCGCAAGGTCAGGTGAATAAGGTGGATGGCACAAAGTTGCTGTATGGTATCCCTGACCACTCGCGCGACATGCGGCCTGGCGTTGTCATGGAGGAAAAGCACACCTTTGCGATTCACCAATGCTGGCTCCTTCTGACGCAATGCCTGTTGTACACGTTTCAATTGCTGTGAGTATAGGTCTCCAGTGACTGTTTGGCCCGTTGGTAGCAGTTCATTGACGACCTGTCCACCAGACACAAAGCATAATCTTGCGTGGGTGCATAGGCGGTCTTGCGGTGTGAGGGACAGCATCCTGAGGAGACAACCAATGTCTGGAACGCTTGGGAGTTTCGTACAGAACCCACTTTTCATCACTGGTAAGCACTTGATTGAATAAGGATGCGGTACGGTGGCGGGAAAGCAGCGATACGCAGGCTGCCACTCATTGTCCCTTGTGGACCTCCAACAGCGTTTGCGGAACCCACTTGCTCAGTTTGTACGTCTTACCTGGGCGGTGCAGGTGAAGTCTAACTGTTTCATCGGAAACGTTGAACTGGCTTGTAAGTTCACCACACGTTAGACTACTTTCCTCTTCAATGGCCGCCTTCAGGACTCCGTAATTCAAGACCTGTGGTCGTCCACTGCGAGGCTCATCATGGAGAGACAAATCTCCCAACTTGAATTTTCGAAACCAACGCCTTGCAGTACGTTCATCTACATCACTATCCCCAAACGCTTGACATATGCGGCGACTTGATGCAGCTGTTGATAAGCCCACTTTGAAGTCGTAAAGCAAACAGCCCCGAACGAGATCTCTAGACACTTCCATCCTTCTCACAGCTGTCCGGCTTATAACTGATGGCCGGGCATGGTACGCGTGGTTTTTATAACGTCTGATGTTCCTACTTCCGGCTGTCCGAATTTGAAAACAATCGCTACACGCATTTCGTATATATTTCAATTTCATTCAATGACTAACTTATATATATATATATCTATATATATTATAAATAGTAATTCGGACTTTGGTAACCAAAAAGCTTCTCTTCGGCTAAATAGTAACAGCACAGCATTCTCATATGGCCTACAAGATCGATTCCTGTCGGAGAACACATACTTTCTACGAAATTTCTTGAACATTCAGGCTGGCAAATATAATTAATACTGTTTAATAAAAATACAGAGAATTTACTTAAATTATATCTACAAAAATGATGCATAAACAGAAAATGTATTAAATATTTGTCAAACTCAATCAATTTCATAATTTATCTATCTTAGTTTTTTATCAATTTATATATCTATCAATATATCTCCGACTGTTTACATCTATCCATCTCAGTCTGTTCGTGTTTGTCTATCTATTGATCTATCTTTCTGTTCATTATCTAAGTCTCTTCATATCTATTTATCTCAATCTGATCATTATCTATCTATCTATCTATCTATCTATCTATCTATCTCAGTATGATCATATCTATCTACCTATCTATCTCAGCCTGTTCAAATCTATCTATCTATCTATCTATCTATCTATCTATCTATCTATCTATCTATCTATTTAAGCCTCTTCATATCTATTCATCTCAATCTGATCATATCTATCTATCTATCTATCTATCTATCTATCTATTCATTATCTTTCTCAGTCTGTTCATATCTATCTATCTATCTATCTATCTATCTATGTCACTGTTCATTATCTTTCTGTTTTTTCATATCTATTTATCTGTGTCACTGTTCATTATCTATCTCAGTCTATATTCAACATTTCACCACAAGCAAAGTAATAAAAGCCACTCCAATGCAAGGGGTTACTGAGAGTGAAATGCTGAATTAGCCATGCGTTAAATAGAATCTAATATGTTCAGAATAAATTAGTGAATTATGCCTATTTTATAATCTGACATATTTATACACCTGGTCGTCTCATATCAAATCTATCTCAATCTGTTCATCAGTCCTCCTCTCTCACTCTATCTATCTATCTATCTATCTATCTATCTATCTATCTATCTATCTATCTCAGCCAGTTTACATCTATCTATCTTTATCTATCTATTCATCTATCTATCTATCTATCTATCTATCTATCTATCTATCTATCTATTTTCCAAATATATCTATCTATTATTCTCTATCTATCTATCTTCTTCATTATTCTATCCATCTATTGAATCTATCTGTCTCAGCCTGTTCAAATCTATCTATCTATCTATCTATCTATCTATCTATCTATCTATCTATCTATCTATCTATCTATCTATCTAAACTATCTATCTTTTTTCTATTTATTATTTATCCATCTATATTTTATTCTGCCGACAGATTCAAAATAATAGATTTCAAATGATGCAAATGGTCAGGGTTCATTCATCAAAACCAGTATCATTAAATTCATTTTTATCTATCTTTATCTATAACAATGAAATTTTTTTATATGTTTTTTCTTCACCATATTTGTTCATTCCATGATGAATTTTTATGAATAATTTAAAATAAATTTATTTTATTTTTTTTTTACAGTTCCTTTTTTATTTTTTTTTGAATGAAATTTTTTAAATTTCTCCCCATTAAAAAAAAAAGACAAAAAAAGTATTATAACTAATCAATGATAAAAAAAAAATTTCATACATCATATCAAATTCATAATTGATCTGTTCCTGTTTTAAAGGATGATTTTAGGAGTTTCATATTTAAATTAAATTTTGTTATCAAAATATTTTCCTCTTCAAATAAAATGGAAAATAATTTATATATAAAAGCATATATTTTTTTATAATAGGAGAAATGTATTGAAGTCCTAATGTTACCTATTAGATATTTATTTATTATTAATATAAATTTCAAAAAAAAGATTTTTTACATAAATTTTTAAATAATGGAGTTATTTGAATATCTATTTTTTTTTTTGTAAAATTTTTGCATTAAAATCGCTTATCTAATTGTCAGCATCAATCAATAATATCTATAATAATAATCAATATTTAGTTTTATAGATTAAATTAAGATTTAAAACCCTTATAAAAGTGTAAAAACAATTAAAAAACGATTTTAATATCTAAATTAAGTTTAACTATCATCTCTATTTTTTTTTATAAAATAATAATTTTAACAACTTAAGTTTTGGAAATTCAACCATGGAAAGATTAACAGTCATCTAGAGAAAAAATGTTCATGCCTTTACTAAAAAATTTTTTTTTTGAAAAAGAAAGAAAAATTGGGAAAAATTCTAACTTGGTTTGCCCATTTTTTTTGTTATAAATCTAATACCATTTCTTATATATTTATATATACATCTGAACATGGTATATATATGAAATAAAAAAAAAGGTGATATTTTAAAGTTTTTTTTTTTTTAAAAAAAATGAATTATTTTTTCTCAACTACCTGAAAGATGTGCATGAAAAAATGCATCGAATCTATCATTGAATAGTAGTGAAGAAAAATATATTCAATTAATTTTATGCCATTTTATGCATTTTTATTATATTTTATTTAACAGTTATATATAAAATTGTCGTCTTCTCTCTTAAATGCTATCTTTCCTATAAATTAAATGCTCTTGACATTAAATCTTCGCTTAAATTTTTGAACCCTGACCATATATTTCCCTTAATGGTAGAGAAAAAATGAATATATGCCCAGCCATCGGTTGAACATATGGTTAGAGAAAAAATGACGTAATAAAAAAAATTTAATCAGTGGTTTTAAAAAATCATGTAATGTTAGCCACCGGAAACAAGAAAAAAATAACGTAATGCCCAAATCTATTTATAATCTATGGTAGAGAAAATATTTAAATATTGAAATTTTATCGGTTGAAAAGTGGTATAAAAAAAATGTAATGCCCTTCACCGCTTTACCGGTCGTAGAGAAAAAAAAATTTTAAATATCACCACTGGATTAACAGTGGTTGAAAAAAATAACGCATGTTTATATCTAATTATGCTTTTTTATAATATAGATAAAAATAACAATATTTATTTTATTCGGTTGAAATTTTTTAGATAAAAAAATGTAATTTACAGTCACCGTTTTACCGGTAAATGAAAATGACATAATGCCTAGCAACCGGTAAAACAGTGGTAGAGAAAAATGACTTAATTTCTATATAAACCGGTTTTTTAACGTTTAATTTAGTGTCATGCTTTTTAAAAAATATAGATAAATATTCTTAATGCCCAACTATTGGTTGAACAAAATTATAAGAAAAATAAAATTGAATGCCCAAAATCAAATCAATAATTTGAACTCAAATTTTTAAGTTATTTGTAACTATTTTTATATCTACCTCAATAAACATTATATATTTTACCAATTATTTTTCTTTTTTTTTATCTAAGACAGAAGGGTTTGGTTTTCTTTCTTTCAGAATTTAAGGGTTTATACAATCCCGCATTGAAATCCCTTTAGAATTAATTAAATCCAATCTTTCAGGTTCATCTTGGGGAATTAGTTAAACAAATTTTAGCCTTTATCCAAACTATTCTAAACATAATGTGTCCCATAAAAATCAAGATAAATCAATACATGTTTTAGGTCTGTAATAACGTTAAACAACACAGTTTAGTCAGTGATTTATTTCTTTCTATAAATAAAAAATTGAAATATTGTATATATATATATATATATATATATATATATATATATATATATATATATATATATGGATAGATAATATATATATATTTATATTATGGGAACATAAAAAACTTGAATATATTTCAAGATAAAAAAAACATGTAAATATCATATATAAATTTTCATTTTTTTCTTTCAAAATTTAGGCATCAGAAGTAAATCATGCATTACAGTTGTTTAATGGGGGTATATATATATTCTATATATATATATATATATATATATATATATATATATATATATATAAGAAAGAAATTTTTAAACATCTAGATTTAATATATTGATAGATAGATAGATAGGAAATCCTAAATTTATAAAAATTTTAAAAAAAAAAAAAAAAAAAAAAAAAAAAAAACATTTTAAATTCCAATCACTTTAAAAAATTATTTTTCTGGGATATTTAATAAAATCATAAAAAATATATTATATAAATAAATAAATATAAATAATATTTGGAATGAAGAGAAAAAATTCATTCAAGAGAATAAAAAAAATTTTGTTTTGAAATAATTTTTGAGCCAACCCAAATTTTAATATGGCTTATTATGTTTATATGGAAATAAATATAAAAAATAAAAAAAGAAATGTGGATTAAAAAATTTTTCTTTCTATTTTATTGATTTTATCTAGGTCCCATTCAGTTTTCATTTTAAATTCTATAACCTTTGAATATTAAATATATATTAAATAAATCTTTAAACAAATAATGAAACTTAATTTATTAAATATTATTGGAAATCTAATTTCAGAAATTAATTTTTTTTTTTTTTCAAATAAAATAAACCCAAAAAAATTATTTCCTTTTTCTTGAATTTTGATCAATATTCACAATGACTAGTGAAAAAATCAGTTCAAATAGATATTTTATTAAAATGTTTTTTATTCAATTATTCAATGCAAGATTTGTCTGAATTTCAAAGCCAGTTTTATAAACTATTTTAAATCCTGCAGTTAAGAAATTAATGTTTTTTCCCAAATTTTGAAATTTAAAAAAGAAAAACCATGTAAAATGAAGAAAAATTAAAAGGAAAATAAATGCTTTTTTTCCTCTTGGAAATAGATTTTTTTAAGACATTTTTTAAGAAATTGCCTTTTTTTTTGTGCTTGTTGTTAAAAGAGCATATGTTCAATTTTTTATTGGATATTTAACATCGAATTCTTTTCATTTTTGAAATTAATATAAATATATATAAATATAAATATATGAAAAAAAAATAAAACACCACATATTTAATACCTAATTTAAATTTTTTAATTTATATCCTGTTTTTATAAGGACTCATATATCAAAAAATAAAAAACATTTTTCTTTATATCACTTGTTTTTTCGATCCTTAATTTTTGTGTATTATATCCTTAAACCGTCAGTTTTTTGGAATTTAATTTACTCTATTTAATGCCATATCAATTTTATGATGATGGAATTTTAAGGTCATATTAAATTTTTTTTTTTTTGTAATGATTTATAATTAAATTTTTTTTGGAAGGATGATATTTAATATATTATAGTTTCTCTGATATTAAAATTAATTTAAATATATATATATATATATATATATATATATATATATATATATATTCTTTGGATTTATTTTAATTAAACTTAATTTTTAGATTTCACATTGCTTTTTGTATTTTCATATGTTATTGTTAAATTTTTTATGAAATATCAAATCATTTTAAAAATTTTTTCAAAATTTTGTTAACAAAATATATTGAAAAGTTCAAATTGAAGACATGAATATTTTCTTGTGTTTGGTATTAAATTTTTTTTCAATTATAAAAAAGAAAAAAAATTATACGACAACATAAATATTTTGGAAATTCAATAGGAGAATTTATCATTGTATATATATATATATATATATATTATATATATATATATATATTTATAAAAAATTTAAGAAACATTTTTTTTTCCAGTTTTTAAATTTCATAAAATTTTTTAAAATGAAAATCTTCAATTTTGTATAACGATAATCTATTAATTTGGAAAAAATTTTTTAAATTTCTTTTTCTGTTGAGATTGAAAACCATTTATATTTTTAAATAATGAATTTTTAAATAAATAAGATATATTCATATTGGAAGAAAATAATAAATTCTTCATTTTGGCATATATAACTGTTAAAAATACATTATACGAACAGAATAAATTTATTCAATTGTATAATAATAATTTATGTATAAATTTATTTTAAAAAACTCATAAATATAATTAATTATATATTAAATATATATCTTATATATATATATATATATATATATATATATATATATATATGGTGTCCATAAAGTTCGTGTGAACTTTAAAAAATGTATAACTTTATTTGTATTTGCGATAGAAATAATTTGTAAAAAGGATTAGAAAGAAGTAAATCTATATTTTTTAAGGTTTTATTGAAATTTTATTTAAGTTTCCACATGTCCTCCATCATTAGCAATACAAAGGGTAATACGATTTTGCAGTTCACGGAAAACATTTGCCAACTGATTTACAGTAATGCCTGAAATCACATTAGTTATTTTAGCTATACTTAAAACTAGGTACATTAAACTTTATAATAACATTTTACAGATTATTTCTATCGCAAATACAAATAAAGTTATAATTTTTTAAAGTGCACACGAACTTCTGAATAATAAGATCATTATTTCAAAAAAGTTATCAGATGGATGACAAATACCAAGTAATTTTATTTTTTTCAATTTAAAATTGTCATCTTAAATATATGTTTTTGGATTTTTTCCATGCCATATACGCTAGAGTTCTTTTTCAAATCGATCAAGTTTTCAAAACAATTTTGAAAAGTTAGATATCTACAAAATTTTCTTGTTATATGTAATTATCTGTTTCAGTGAAATGGATCAGTATAATCCAATTAGCAGAAGTAAAAAATGTTTTAATAGTTTCCACAGAATTTAATGATTTAACTTAATAAATTCTTTTTAGAATAATAAGAGCCTTATATTCGAGTTGTTGCCATAACAAATACCTTTCAACAATTTCAAATTGTCATCTTTGATGTTTGACAATTTTCCCATAAAAAGGCAAACATTAAAATGAAATATGTGGAGACATAAGATGTTTTTTTTTTTTTTTATATTATTTATTGACAATTGTTGAATATATGTTTTTGGAGCATGTGGTGCCAATCTCCAGAGTTCTTGGTCAAATCGATCAAGTGAGAATTTTATTTGAAGTTTGAAAAATTATATCTATCTATCTATCTATATATATATATATATATATATATATTTATGTGTGTTGTGTGTGTGTGTGTGTGTGTGTGTGTGTGTGTGTGTGTGTATTATTTTCTATTTCAGATCTTTTTATTTCTACAATCAAACATATCATATTAAATCAAAAGTATTATGTACCATGCAATTTCCTGTCAGTGTTAGAGATGAATTTACGTCTTTTTCTTTTTCCCATAATACTTTATCTTGAGTTCTGCCTTCACCTATAAAAGCTCATCTTCCCGTATAAAGAGTATATAAAATCAGGAGGTTATAATTTGTTACATTTCTAACATTTAAAACATAGTTAATACCATCCCCGTGCTGTTGGAATAGAAGATAAATACCAACAATTGATGCTGTTTTGGGCTCAGTTACATATTTTCCATCAATACCAAAGTGGTTGGTTAAAAGTTGGTTAATTTTATAACATACCAATCCTTGTTGGGTTATCTAATATCGAATATAAGTCATTTTTTTAATCGACTTCACTCCAAGCAAGGCAGTAAAGCCACTAAGACACAAGGGGTTATTGGGTATGGAAGAGTTAGAAAATAGAAACATTGCTAAGAAGTGAGAACAAAAGCAGAGGAATCAGGAGGACAGTAGATAACGATTGACATTGCATTTAATGTTTTGCAGATTAAAGTTGGATGGAAAGCCTGTAGCCGGAAGGAGTTCCTTCTTCAATTGTAATCTTTTAAAATTGGTAAAAATAGAATTTACAGTTACATCTCTAGCCAACTCAACTGTAAAATGATAAGGCCTCATTGCTGTTCTAGCACTTTTTTTAAATTCAAAAAGTCTTTTAGCATAGCCAAGAGTTAACCCAAACAATTACCAAAAAAATTTTTATCGAAAGTTTAATAAGGGAATAAACTTGTGGCGGTGGGAAAGATACTGTAGACGTGACATTAAAACAGGGCTGATAATATTGCTGGATTTTAAAATTTTTTCTACATATATTTTCGTGTTTAAGCAAAAATTTATCATTTTAGATTAAACTTTTTAACCGTTGTATCTTAGAAATGATTAAAGATATCTTACTGGAATTCTCAAAAAGTTTTTATAAAACTATTGAATCTACTTTGAACAATAAGAATGTATTTATTCTTGAAGATGAAATGATGGCCCCTTTCTTCATAAAGACCTCCTGATTCAATTTTTAAATGTTCAAAATATCCCTATTTAAATTTTTAAAACTTATTCATAATATTATTTGAACAGAGTTTGTAGATGGAAGCCAGATTTTGTCTGTCTAGGTTTTCATTACTTCACAAATGAATTACATTTTTTTCAGTATGAATGTTGGTAAACTTTAGTGAAGGCCTGAATAGATTTTTTTTTTCTCATATTTGCTCTAAGTTGAAATGATGATCCCTCTTCCTGTTGCAAACAACTGATTTAGATTTTCTCGCTACTGTTTCCTCTTTTTAAAACTTATTCACCGTTCTCTGGGTGGTTCTTGGATGAACTTTGAAGATGAAAGCCAGGGTATGAATGTTGGTACAATCACTGAAGGCTTGAATGATCTTTTTCCTCTCACCATTGCTCGGTTGGGAAGACATAGTGGGGCTGACACAAAATTATTTTAATCTGTTCTCTTTCTAGCTGAATAACTCACAGGATATTTCAGTGTTTCTTACCACAAATGGTACCAAGATGGCTAAACATCTGAAAACTTGGAAATGAGAAACTCATATAGTTTAGTGTTTTTTTTTTCGTTTTTTTTTTTTTTTAGATATTAAACATTTTGTCAATTATCCCATGCTGTTGCACAATTTTGCTGTTACACAAGGTATAATCTGAGCACTGGACTATATGTGGCATGTTTGGATTCTAAGCTGTAAGGAAATTTTGGACTTATATATATGTTAGATAATTTCTATTTTTCTCACATTGTCGTGCTCCGGACTATTTTATGATTTATTAATTTGTCTTAGCAATTTCAATATAACTTTTCCAAAAATATGTCATTTTTAAAGAATGTTAATAATGAGAAGGTTGCAACCATCGTTTCCTCATGGAGGTTAAACATCAGCCATAATATCATCGAAAGCAACGAGAAGGTTTCTTATTTATTAATGAAGAGAAGTTTAGTTTTGAAGCTGTTAAAAAATTTACAAGTCATCCATTGCCCCAGTTAACAAAAGATTTGAATATCAGCTGCCATTTTGACCGTATCAAACAGATTAAACTTAACTATCGAGACAGAAGTGTATGGTTGGATCACCAGCGTAGATACCAAGTTGATAGCTGATGCCATTGGGAGGGTCATTAATGAAAATTTAAATCAAATTAGGACCAAGATTAGAGTCCTGGGGGACACCTGCATTAGATCAAATTTTTGTACTGGAAGAGTGGCCGTTAATATTGGATTTTTGATCACAATGTTAAAAGATAAACAGATATAGATCTTATTTACATCTCAGTGCAATGTACTTGAGACATAAAAATTAACACATAAAGGTTCCAGATGTCTGTTATTTCCCTTTAATTTAACTTTTCTAAATTTTTGTTCACCACTGCTGTTTACAGACGTCCATATTGAACTAATAATTTTTGGCTCACTGGAACAAAATGAACTTTTATCCACTGTTTTTATATATTTAGGAAGATAAATTAAACTACAGAATATACATTCCCCCACTTCAATCAAACGAATGAAAGGTTTTGTTTTTTTTTAACCCGATTCCGTACAAATTCATTAAAACAAGGCATGTCACGTGGAACTAGAACAATCTATTTGGACGAAATTGAAGACAATTCCAATCATAAGAAGGCCGGACGTAAACAAGATGAGGACAACAGTCCGATTGATTGTTCCTAATGGAAAATAATTAAAATACCGCATCTCAGAAATATAAACAGATCCTGAAGAAAAACATACTCATGATTTTCAACGGCCGAAACGTTGTTTATAATGGCATATAAGATGAGGACAAAAATTAAATAAATAATGTAAAGAAATTTGCAATAGATTCATCTCACAAAAACATAGAATAGATCCACAAAGATGAAGAAGAGATTTGAAGGACAGAACTATGGGTTCTTTTTAAGGATTATGCCAATGATTGGCATTTATTTTTTCAATTAATGTTTTATTATTTAAAATCGAAACAAAAGGAAAATTATATATAAAACACTAAACTCAGATAGTTGAAATTATTCTGAAATGTATGTCTTTATCAGGAAAGACTTTGTTTGGAAAATCTGATGCTCATCAAAGGACAAATTGAAGGCAAGAGGGACAAAGGAAAACAATATATCATCAATAGTTGCAGAAATTTCCATGAAATGGATGGGGGAACATGGTTTTTGGAGAAATGCTACAGAAAGAAAATTTATTAAGAGCTAAAAAACACAGAAAAAATGTGGAGGGGCTTGATCGCCTACGTCCCGAGGGAACACGGCATGTCTAAAAAAACTTTACCAAACAATTTTGGTATGCCTTTGAATATTTACAAAACAGGTGGGCATTACCATGTTTTATCCATATTTACAAATACAATGACATAATTTTTATATATATATATATATATATATATATTTATATAATGGATTCGACTTAATTCTGAACTTGGCTTATTGAATTGGTCAATGTTTTTCGCTATCCATTACTATTAAAAAACCTTCTACCTTTATTCTAGTTCTTGACCCTTGGAAAAAAAATGAATGATCTTCTTCTCCCCAGCTATGGGTAAATAGCAGGACACAGGGTTCTTTAACCTTGGATGGCAACCGGATCTAGGAGAAGATAAATGAATTTAAAAATGCCCGTAGAGGGTTAGTCTTTAAACTATTGTTGTTTTATTTTTTACCACTTCTGCTGCATCTTTGGTACATATGCAATATACCGAACAAAAAAAAAACAATCCTGAGAGTATTAGAAGTCTTACTCAGATGAATTTTACTGAGCTGCAATCTTAAAATAGAAACATTTAGATCTGCAGACGACACGGTAGGATTTTCATTTTCAATTGATTTATCAAAGAAGAGGATAAATATTTTTAAAAAAGTAAAAGATAAGAATTTTTTAGATAAAGACTAAACGTTTTATAGAATTGAAAGGGCGAAAGATTATTTCAAAATCAATGGAACCTAATTAAAACACGGGAAAATTTTCTTGTTGAACAAAGAGTGCTGAACTGCCTATATAATATCAATATATTAAATATTCCAGTGAATGCTGGAAATTTTCTAGATGAAAATATTGAAAACAGAAATAAATATGAAACATATGAACAGACATAATATTTAATCATCCTATATGGCAGTGTTTGCTGGAAAATTTCCACAGATTTAACAAGAGATTTGAGAACAGACATGTTAAATTACATAAGGATTTTGAGAATTCTTCACCATAAACCAGACATCTTACCAAAGACAAAGTTTTTCCTAAAATGGAAACGAAAATTTTTTCTAACTTATTCTTCTTACAGATAAGGGACAGTTGAAAAATCTTTTAATGAGGAAAGAGGGCTTGAGAATGTGAAACCCACAAGACATATTGTCGCAAAGAGGAAAGCAACGAATAACCTACATAATAAGCTTGTGTAAATGGTTGCCTAAACAGCGAGTAGTGGGGGGGGGTTAGCAACAAGACAGATCTTACTAAGAGCTACAAAAGACTTCTGTGGATTTTTGATCAGTTACGTCCTGAAGCGATACCCCACATAGAAGAAGAAGAAACGTTTGTGTTTTAGGCTTAGAATTTTCTTTTAAATTAAAAGCCCACATATAACGTTCATCTTTATTCTAGGCTTATTTTTTTAAAAAAATATTAGAGGCAAGAATACGTGCTGATTCTTTTAAACGTTTTATCTTCCCATATTCTCTATTCTGATCTCATTTCATTACAGAAATGGTAATGACTTCCACTTTTTTTCCTTCCACATGATCAGACATACCTGATTTCATTGTCACTTCCGGATTACGGTCTTCCCATGTTGCTCCTACTTTACTTTGAGTGAGTGATCGATCTTCCCTTTGCACATCCCATCACAATTACAAGGAATTGTTGGACATGTTTCTTCTGAGAGAGCCTTGTTTTTGAAGAGATGTCTCCTAAGGTTGAACGTTTTATAAATTAGTGTATACGCCAACTGCTCTAAGGTACTAATTAAAAGGAAAACATTCACTAATTACTTTTTGATGGAAAGATTAATTACGTTGCAAATATCTTCATTAATTACTAAAACAAAGAGAGGGGGTGTCCGTGCGTATGTGTTCATGCGTGTGTGTAATATATATACACTACAGTTCAAAACTTTGACGATACCATTGTTAATTTTTAAATTGGCCTCAAAAGTAGTTCTTTTGCTTTTTAAATAAGAGAAAATTATTATATAAGGTTAATAATAAGTGACATGATTTTTATTCGAAATTTTATTATGACAAAAAAAAAATTTTATATGATTCAATAAACTCTCTCGTCAAAATATCCTCCTTTAGCCTTGATTACTGCAGCACACATTTTTGGCATTCGTTGCAAAAGCTTCTCAAAGTATAAATTTGATAATTGATTCCATTTTTTTTTCAATGACTCTAAGAGAATATTTTTCATTTTTTGATAACGTTTTCTTTTTTATCAAAATTCATTCCATGCTAATTTAAACATGGCTTTCAAAATTTTAAATTGGTCTATATATATTATTATAGATGAGAAAAATTTAGACCTAAATTTAAAAGTAAATAATTTTCTGAGGTCGCATCAAACACGTGATATAAAATTTGCGTTGAAAAGATGAAATAAATTAAATATTTTACTATATATCCATTTATTGTAGTTTAAGAACTAACTTTTTATTAAAACTAATGATTTTGAAAAAGCTTAATGTTTTATTAACTGTATCTTAATAATTTGAAAACAATATTCATAAATTTATCGTCTTTTAAAATACAAAAAGCGAATATGCATCTTTTTCAATTGTAAATATTTATAAGATGTTTAGCTGTTTCTCGTTTGATTGTTTATCAACATTTTGTATTTACGCAACGAGTATAGCCCCAAAACAATGATAAGTTATTATTTTTTTACTTTTTAAAAAAATGATTTTGATAAGACTAAAAAAAATTATATTTTCGTTATGCCGAAATAACCTTATTCCATATATGAGGTGATATCTTTTAAATTTTAAAGAAATCATAATTTCGATTTTGATTCTGTGAAGATTTTAAAATATTTTCATAATAAAAAAATCTTTAGGCGGTTTCTATAGCAGGCATAATATCTATCTCACGCACACACACACTAGACCTGGCTTCTTTAATATTTCCCTTTTATAGCAAGATTAATGCTCGACAAACGTACATATAAATTTTAGATCAAAATAAAATTCTTTTCGAATTCATTTCAAAATACTCAAATTTTAGGAATACGTTTTCACAACATCGCCCACGTGACGACGACGTGATCATATTTAAACGGAACGCTGATCTTATAAAAGATTTCTGTTATCTGTTTGGATTGGTATTGCTTTTATGTCCATCGTCTTTTTCATGTTGAATTGTATATGGTCTATGTTAATTATGTTTTATGAATATGTCCTGAAGATGGTCTATTAGACCGAAACGTCCGACGTTGACATTAAAAATTAAAACAGCATAATCGCATATTAGGATTTTTGTTTGTTTTTTCAGTATATTTTTCTTCATATATATATATATGGAAGAAAAATATAAGAACCTATTGATCTGTGAGTATTCCTATATCGACGGAAGGGATTTCTTGACGAACAGTTTATATGAGAAAATAGTTCAATCGAGTTTGTTTAATATTTTAATATTTTGAAATCATCTTCGAATACGTTTACACAAAATCGCCCACGTGACGACGACGTGATCATATTTTAAACGGAACGCTGATCTTATATAAAAAAATTCAGTTATCTGTTTGGATTAGTTGTGCTCTTATGTCCATCGTCTTTTTCATGTTGAATTTTATATGTTCTAATGTTAATTATGTTTTATAAATATGTCCTGATGATGGTCTAAAATAGACCGAAACGTCTGACGTTGACTTTATATTAACATTAATACAGCATATTTGCATACTAAGATTTTTGTTTGTTTTTTCTGTATATTTTTCTTCATACTGTCGGATCTATATCCATATATTTGCTTTTATATATATATATATATATATATATATATATATATATATTGTGTCTATGTCATGAAAGTTGTAAAAGTATATGTGAGTAATCAAGTGCAAGACAATGAATGTGTAGGAGAGAGAGTATGTGTGTATGTGCAAAAAACAAACAAACAAGCGTGCGCGTGCGCGCGCGAGAGAGAGAAACAGGAAGTGTAAATTTTCGAAATCTGTCTTTGTTTTTTTTTTTGTTTTTTTGTTTTTTTTTTAATGTGGCAACCTTTCGACAACGGATTTGTCTATATTGTGAAGCGATGCTGAAAAATACTCGTCTAAACCAAAAAGGGATCCCGAAGTAAATTCTAACGTTTGGTCATTTGAACAGATTTTGGCAATTGACGCCGGGACCGAGAACTTTTCAGCACCTCTCTCATACAGTCGCCCCGAAACGTGCCCCTCCCCCAACACACATACACCGCGGACCCCTTCATGCTATCAAATAAAAATATTTGAACCTGAAGACATTCTGAACGGATTAGATAATTAGGGTCAAAATTAACCCACAAAAAAAAAAAATTCAAAAACTAATTTTCTATTGGAAATGGAAAGAGTAAAACAAGAAAATAAAATAGCCAGAATCTCTCTCTCTTTCTATATACGACATACGTGGGCGATCATGGCTCTCCACAGCCTCCAGTCTTCTGTTCTAAGTATTAACAGTCCCTTTACAATATTTGTTTGTCTTTGTAGTTCTTGTTCCTCTAACCAATTACCCAAGCTTGTCAAGCAGGTTCCCTCTCTGGCAATGTGTTATGCCACTTCTGTACATGCGTGATCATGGCTCTCCACGACGTCCGGTCTTTCATTGCTCTAAGCTGTAACTGTTCTTTTACAATCCCTGTTACCTTTTGTTGTTCTTATTCGTCTGTCCATTTGCTTAAAATTGTCAAGAAAGTTCTCTCCGTGGCTATGTGCTATGTCGCTTTTGGATATGGACGATCATGGTTCTCCACAGCTTCCAGTTTTTTATTGCTCTAAGCCGTAACTGTGCCTTTACAATCCTTAATCTTTGCTGTTCTTGTTTCTCTATCCATGTGCTTAAACTAGTCCCCTCCTTCTCTTCGAATATATTATGTCACTTTGGGACAAATGTGTTCATAGCTCTCCACAGCTTCCGTTCTTTATTTCTATTAGTATTAACTGTTCTTTCAAATCCCAGTTAGTCTTTGCAGTTCTTGTTGATGTAATTTTTTTCTTCCTCTATCTTAATATGGTATGTCACTTCTGAACTTAGGTGATCAGGGCTCTCCACAGCTTTCAGGTTTTTGCTACTCTTAGTAATATTGGTATTTATGACGTCTACTCAGAAGGGGAAAGGATTAATCACTAAGTGGGAAAAACATTTCATGGTCATCTGCAAAAGGGGCAGGCCCAAACTGAGTGGCATAACGGGGACGTCATGGTCAGCCAGGAGCAGACTAGTATACTAACAGACGGCGGAAGATGTGACACAGACATTCGAAGTTACATCAGAGTAGAAAATGTTACTTTTTAGAAACTGAGCAAGTTATTAAGCGATCATGCCTTAAATGAATTAAAGAAAGGAGGGCAACTATTTTCATCGCTTGCTTATTTTGTCAAGTTACCATAACAACGGGTTATCTCATTGCTGCTGTGACAAACGGACTATGTGGTTAAATGTTTATTATCAAATATATGAATAAACTTTTCTTCTATCATTAACCGGAAATAATAGAATATAATTTGATACAAGGTATTTAGTCATAGCAAATCAAATAATGAGGAGAGGGTTCGGAGAATTTGACACACGCATGTTATTTTGAAGGACAGAGGGCAATAGAGTGTAATCTATCTAGTTTGTGTAAATGGGTGGCAGCATAGGAACCGGGAGAGATAGTAAGGGGACAAACACGATTTCACGAATTTAAACGCAGTACTAGATTGGAAGTTAGGTCTCATTATTCTGCTGTTGAAATTGCTTGATGTAACCATAACTTTTATGATAATTTTTCCTTCCCTCGCACTTCTCACTTGTGGAACACTCGTCCGGCTTTTTTCCTTTCCTGTCAACGACGATCTTGCAAAACTCAAACACAACGACAATTGTCACCTTCGGTCTTTTGCTAATCCTGTTCATTTACCAGGCTTTCAGTCTACAGTGATGTTTACTAATTTTCTTTTACTCTCACCCCCCTTTGCGTCTTAGTGGCTTTATTGCCTTGCTTGTGATTAAATGATTACAAAAATAAATAAATATTTTGTTGGCTTTAAAGTTAACCATTTTTTTGATTACATGGCATTAGTGTGTTTAATCTGATTTTAAGTTTTCGTTGTGACATCTTTTTTTTAAATTGTCAGGCTTGGTTTTAAATTGTTTATTGAATGTGACGTTGAAAACCGCAGGAAATAAGCATAATTTTCAGAATATAGACATTTTTTTTTTATTTCAAGAAGGTAAAATTGCGACTCAGTTGCTGAATAAATGTTGCAGTTTTCTGTAAGTAACTGAAAGTGTCAAAAACGGTTTGCGATGAATTGTGCAAGAGATTTATTGCTTATTGATAGATACATCACATTTGCATGGACTAGATGAGGTTGATGGCGTTTAAGATAAAAGGAAAGAGAAAAAGAAAGAAGATGAAAAAATTAGAAAGAAGAACAAAAAAGAAAGAGAGAAAAGAAGAAATTAAAGAATGAAGAAAGAAAAAGAAGGAAGAAGAAAGATAAGAAAGAAAAATTCAAAGAAAAAGTCGAAAATAGAAAGAAAGAAAGAACAATAAAGACAAAGATAAGAAAAAATAACGCAAAGTAAGAAAGAAAGAAAGAAAGAAAGAAAGAAAGAGAGTCAAACTTAGGAAAAAATAATGTAAAGAGAAAGAAAGAAAGAAAGAATGAAAGAAGAAATCAAAAGAAAAGAAGAATGTAAAGAAAAGGACAAAATAGAAAGAAAGAAAGAAAGAAAGAAAGAAAGAAAGAAAGAAAGAAAGAAAGAAAGGAAATGAAGAAACGGGATGGAAATTCTTAAAGAAAAGAAGAAAAAAGCCTTGCTAAAAAGAAAGGCGGGAATGCAAAAATGAAGGAAGGTAGAAAGGAATGGAGAGGGAAAGAAAAGAAAGGGGAAAGAAAAAATCAAAAAGAAAAGAATGTAAACAAAAAGACACAAAAGAAAGAAAGAAAGAAAGAAAGAAAGAAAGAAGTGGTATAGACATTCTTAAAAGAAGAAAGTGAATTTTCATGAAGGAAAATTTAGAAAGAAAGAAAGAAAGAAAGAAAGAAAGAAAAATAAAGGCAAAGATAAGAAAAAATAATGCAAAGTAAGAAAGAAAAAAGAAAGAAAGAAAGAAAGAGAGTCAAACTTAGGAAAAAATAATGTAAAGAGAAAGAAAGAAAGAAAGAAAGAAAGAAAAGGGGAAAGAAAAAATCAAAAGGAAAGAATGTAAAGAAAAAGACAAAGTAGAAAGAAAGAAAGAAAGAAAGAAGGAAAGAAAGAAAAAAGAAAAGATAACAAAAGAATAGAAAAAACAGGAAAGAAAAATGCAAAGAAAGAAAGGAAAAAAGAATGATTCGTCTATATATCTGAAATGAGGTATAGTAACGATTTACGCTATTTACATTATTCCGAATGTTGTCCTTATCTTTATTGTCATATTCCCGACGTTTCGACCCTTGTACACTCCGGCCTTCTTCAGGAACTCTCTATATTTCTGAGATAAGGTATTCTAACGATTTATGCTATTTACATTATTGCGACTGTTGTCCTTATCTTTATTGTCATATTCTCGACGTTTCGACACTTGTACACTCCGGCCTTCTTCAGGAACTGTCTATATTTCTGAGATGAGGTATTCTAACGATTTACGCTATTTACATTATTCCGACTGTTGTCCTTATCTTTATTGTCATATTTACGACATTTCGGCCGTTTTACGCTCCGGCCCTCTTTAGGATTTCGAACCGAACGCTTTATTTCGTCCACAGGGATATATTGTTCTAGTTCCACGTACCGTGTCTCTTCTGAATATCTTAATTTCAGCTAATTCCCTTTTAGTAAATCAACTCTCCATGTTTTTGAACTCACAACTCATGTTACTGAATTACTTCAACCAAGGCTTTTAGCCACCGGGTCTTGTGTCCTTGGGGACCTCTGTGTATGTGTTATTAGTACTTATAAACCAAATATCTTAGTAAAACGATTTTTTTTACAGAACTCATATTACAATTTATTTTAATCATTGTTTTTCTCTAGCTCTCTGTATTACTGGCTTTCATACAGTATTTACCTTTTTTGACAAGTGTTTGGCAAGCGGTAATGCGATTTTACTGTCAAATGAAACTCTGTAGATGTGTAGAGAGAAATAGTTAAATTGTGAGCGTAGTAATCGACTCAGTATGGGGTTGGATCACCAGCGGGGTAGTACCATCCTAAAAGGATTCATTTATCCCGAGGAGGTCTGCGAGTTGGAATAAATAAGAACTAATGTCTAGGTATAAACCGGCCCAGTATTGAACTATAAACATGAATATAAATCCGACCGCTTTTTACCTCAGGACTCTAGTGTAAACGTGTAGAATGCATATCTATAAACTTAATTTTAAACGCAACAAATGTTTACCTATAGACTAATGGTGGCAGCACCTGTTAGGGTCCCAGCTATGGGCAAATAGTGAACCCCCAAACAAGGGCAAAATACTGTGCAGATATAAAAATACATTTTTATAGTAAAAATACCAGTAATACATTTGTATATAAAAAGAAAATGCCACCCATGGTGTGGGAAAAATTAACGGTCCAGGTTGTAGGTGTAAGGTACTTACCTGGTTTGTTGTTCTAGTCGACTAAATGTGGTTACCTTCTTTTTACCAATTTTTTTATTGTTACAAGGTCTCGTGACTAATTATCACGTGATCGATGAAGTGTTTTTTTTTTTACCCCTTTGTTATACGATGCAAGGAAGTAGAAGCTATGTCACGCAAGTAGATATTTTTTCGCAACTTAAGGTAAGTAACTTGGTTGATTTTCTCGGCCTGCACTGTGACGAATTTTTTTTTTTTTACCTATTTATAGTAAAATTACTACCACTACTTTTCCAGAGACGGATATGCAATGTAATTAGCCCTGATCTGGCATCTCGTCTACAGTCGCTCTCTCACAGACGTGCCGTAGCCTCCCTCTGTCTTTCCTCCAAATACTTTCACGGCAACTGCTCCACTGAGCTACTTTCGCAGGTTCCCAAACTGCATTAATTTAAACGTGCCACTAGGTCGGCATCTCAGTCCCACCCTTTCACTGTCGAAATGGTTAAATGTAACTGTCTCTTCTACTCTAATAACTTCATGTCTAGCACTTCCCGTCTGTGGATTTCCCTTCCTGTTACTTGTTTCACTGTTAGCTATAATATTCAAATGTAATATCAATCGACATCTCCAGATGCCTTGATCTATTCCCCGCTCTTCTCTTCATCCTTTTCTCTATCACGCTTCTTTACCCTCGTTCACACACTCTGTAACCCCTTGCGTGCTAGTGAGACTCCTGCCTTGTTTGGGGTGAAAATCTTTTAAAAAAATCCCAATTTATAGTAATTTTATCAATAATACTAATTTATAGTACAATAACCAACAATACATTTTATAGTAAAATTACCAGCAATACATATTCATAGTCGAATCACCAAATATATTTTACCTGTAGTTGAAGCCCTAATATTGTGTTCTAAATATTTAGATTTCGGCATTAAATAACCCATAATGGTTGATATGCCGCTAAAAAAAATCAACCATTTTGGGTTTGTACTTTACTATATAGAGTAAAGTACAAACCCAAGCAATGTTTACATATAGACTCAAGTATAAATCCAAACAATTTTTACGTGTAAACTGAAGTATAAACCCAACTAATGATTATCTATAGACTCAAGTAAAAAGCCAACCAATGTTTACCTATAGACTTAAGTATAAACCCAATTAATGATTATCTATAGACTCAAGTATAAACACAACCAATGTTCACTTATAGAAACAATCACAGACCCAACCACCCTACACGCAAGCCACCAATCTGCCACTGGGTGGCACACAACTAGCGCTCGGACCGCTGTCGGACCGCCGGCGTGTTCGTCTCGGCAATGTTACCACTTGCGCAACGCTAGAGGCCCGCCGGTTGCCAGCTTATTGCGGCTTGCGTGTAGGGCAATGTTAACCGATAGACTCAAGTATAAATCGAAACAATTTTTCCAGGAAAAGTCGAGTATAAACCTTAGGAATGTTTCCTCTAGACTCAAATACGAAATCAACCAATGTTTACCTCAGGACTCTGGTATAAACATCTCCGATGCATACGTATAGACTTAAGTACAAACTTGATGTAATGGAATAACCTGTCACCCTCATGAGTAACTACACTATAGGTAGTAACTACACTATAAGTATCTGTAAGTCAACGGACTACAGAGCCCAGCTGCGACCTGTTCCAGCTGAACAGTCGAACTCTCTGCCTTCGGGCAGAGAGCAACCCAGACGAGGCTCCACAGAAGTCAGAGTCTCGTTCGGGGAGGTGGACTGCCACTGAACCCGTTTATACGGGTTCGAAAGGGAATATTTATGGCCGAGCCTACGGGCTCAGAGAACCAAAGTTAAACCCGGCTTTGTGCCACATGAAACCCTCGTAGGTGGTGATGGTGGGTGGTGATGGTGGGTGGTGATGGGTGGTGATGGTGGGAGGAACCCGGACGAGGCTCTGCCGAAGGGTTGTCTCGTCCGGAGAAGTGGACAAACTCGATCCCGTTTATGCGGGTTCTACGGAGATTTTTTGTCCGAGCCCACGGGTTCGGGAACCCTACATCAAACACGGCCTTGTGCCACATGTAACTGCGTGGGGCAGATGCTAGATACCGTCTAGCTGCAAACTGTTACTCCGATCTTAGCTGTTGTCAAACTCTGTGCCTTCGGGCAGAGAAGAACCCGGACGAGACTCTGCCCTTCGGAATAGCTTCGTCCGGGGAGGTAGACAGACCCGAGCCCGTTTATGCGGTGTTAAGGGGAATTTTTGGCCGAGCCTACGGGCTCGGATTGCCCCACATTCAATTCGGCCTTGTGCCAAATCCTACCTCGTGGGGAGGCTGATAAATATTTTCTAGCTGGGATCTGTTAAGTACAACTCAGACTTACGCGAGAACTACCGACTTTCCAATAGTAACACTCACTACTGGATTGACTTGCGACGATCGTGCGCATAACTGTTACATTTTTTCTTATTCTACTGGTTTTACAATAAACCGTTACTTATTTTATCTACGTGTCTTTCAAGTATATATTCCTATTAGCACGGAATATAACAAAACCCAAACGATATTTCTTATAGACTGAAGCGTAGATGAAAAATGTTTTCATGTGAACTCAATTATAAAACCAACCAATTTTTACTCATAGGCGCAAGTATAATCATAAAATATTTCCCGCTTAAATACCCATAAATGTGTTGATATGTCGTAAAATCCAGCAAAATATTTGAATGCTTATTTTTATTTTATTCAGAGGATTAAGCAAAAGAAAAAATGCGGAAGAAATTCTAACTATAAATATTTCAAAGAATAAATAATCCAGTTTAAAATATCGATGAAAAAAAAAGTCTTAAACTTCGAATTTCTTAAATGAAGCACTGTTATTATCGATTTTTGATAATTTGTTCACGTTTTATTTTATTTCATTTCTGTAGTTGTTGAAATGTAAAAAAATAAAAATAAAAAAAAAGCTTACAAAAATGACTAGTTAAAAACACATTTTTTTTACAAAGTGGTTGTGGAGTTTTCTCGCTCGAATTTGGAAATATAAAAAAAAAATTCAACTTCCGTCAACAAAAAAAAAAAAAATAAATAAATAAATAAAAAAAACGGTAAAAATTCAAATAAAAATAACGAGGTTTCTTTTCGAAGAAATATTTTTTTTTAAGCAAAGTTTGTCTCAGTGGAAAATTAACGAGGTTTTTTTTTTTCTTAAATATTTGTTTTTAATCTGGGTGCATTAATTTCTCGGTCAATGACTCGGGAAAATGTGTGCGAAATGCGCCCAGTAAAGAATTAGATCGCATTCAGAGAGAGAGAGAGAGAGAGAGAGAGAGTTACTATGGCGATCATCATCACATACACATACACCCTCACAAATTCAAATCTTCAACAGCATTCATTGATTGGACAGGAAGCAACGCTGCTATCTTATGCGACAATTTTAAAATCGCTATATTTTCATATAGTAGATTTTGTGCATTTTTGGGAGAATCGGCTCCCAGAGGTCTCCCCCAAAGCTCATGCACTGATTAGTCAATATCGACCAATCAGATTCTCTGCATATGGAGAATGATTCTTCCTGCGCAGCGCTCCTGATCCAATGACCACCTATAAAATCAAAAAAAAAAAAAAAGAGGAGACACAGCAGTGAGACTTGAGCTGCCACAAAAATCCACGGCAGTTGAAGCTATGTGCCCATCTTCTCACTCAACTCACAAACTGCATATTCTTTCACACTTACATAAAATTCCTCTTGAACTGTTTAAAAACATTTATAGCAGACTAATAACTCTTTCTTTTCTTTTATTCTTCAAATTTAATTTACTGGCCTGTTTACATATTATAAGAATATTTTTTAAAATAATTAATTACACAAATTTATATATATATATATATATATATATATATATATATTTCATTCATACAAAAATTAAATTAGTAAAATTAATGATATTACCACCTATAAAATCAAAAGAAAAGAGGAGACACAGCAGTGAGACGTGAACTGCCACAGAAATTCACGACAGTTGAAGCTATGCGCCCATCTTTTCACTCAACTCACAATCTGCATATTCTTTCACACTTACATGTTTTTCCTCTTGAACTGTTTAAAAACATTTTATAACACTAATAACTCTTTCTTTTCTTTCAGAGGACTTTGATAGTCAAAGAGAGACAACTCTCGTCTTACTCATTGCATGCTTTTTCGAACACATTCTTTATTGTATGCATTGTTGAATAATTTTTTTTTATATATATTGATACTTTTGCCTTGTGCCTTTCTTCACATCAGTTTGGTTTCCTAACCAAAATTAAATAAATGTGGTGGAAGCCCACCACAGAGTAAACAGCAGATAATAATGAGAAAGAGAGTGAATTCTTTGTATGTTTTTTAATCATCCCTACCGTCACCACCAATACCAAGCAAGACGGTAATGCCACTAAGACGCAAGGGTGGGGGCTACTGGGAGTGAGAAGACTTCAGAAAGAAAAGGAAGCTCAAACCTAAATAGGAAATAAAAGGCTAAAAGTTTTTTTTTTGTTGCAATGTCTAGTTCACGGTGGGCGGTTAGATTGTACAGTATAAATAGACCGACAAGGTCCGAAGATTCTGCAGAGTCTAGAGATCCCATGGTGATGTCAAAGTTGTCATTGGTGTTTTTAATCCACTGGTCCCCATTATGGATGAGGACAGATTTCTTTGCACTGAGAATTATGTTTGTTTCTTCCTTAGTTAAGTCAGAATATACTGTAGCAAACTCCAGGGCAACTGTGAAGAGGTCTTTTGATATTGACTGGTAGTAATCGACAATATCGAACTGAGTTAGGGTGCAGACGGACTTATATTGTCGATGTTGGTAAACCGGTTTATGACTTCTTTGGTGTTAATCCAGAGTGTTAATCCAAGGTGTTTTTTTTAATTTGGCTAGTGATCCTTTCCAGGATTCTTTTGCTTATCCTTCCTATGTCGAGTCTAGTATGGTTTATCATTCTGGTAGTGGGGTCTTCCTCAAAATCAGAAGATGATGAATCTATAGATAAGAATTAACTCTCTGACCACTTAACGAAGAAAACTAGCCTAGCCACTCCCACAATAACGAATGTTATAACGGACCATGCCTAAAAACACCCATAAACCAAGAGATAGCTTATTCCTAAAATTTCGCTTGAAGATGAAACGGGACTAAACACCTCAATTCAACTTAATTTTAATAATTATTTGGATGGTTTCGGATCTCGTTTTTGAAACATGAGAACTCTTATGTAGCGAAGGAATCATATTTTTAAACAAAAAATATTATAATATAAGTTCTAATTCTGTATGGAGCACTGTCTTCTTAAAAATAAAAACAAAAATACTAAGAAACTCCGAATTATGCAAACCAACGCACTTTATATATATATATATATATATATATATATATATATATATATATATATATATATATATATTATATATCTATCAAAGGAAAAAAAAGTGGAAAAAGTTTTCATGTCGCGTGTTTTGTTTTCTTTCGGACTTCAAGTTTGTATTGACGTTGATGAGACTACGCATGCGCACGAGCAAGAACGGCTGAGAATTTTAAATTTAAAGATGTTTTTGTTTTTTTAAATATGTTTTGGTCATATAACCTTGCTTATTTCATTTAGATTCTTTTTCTTTTTGTGTTTCCATCACTTTTGTTATAAAATAATCCAAAAGAAGATCGACCAAGAACGGTGAAACATTGTAAGACCCAGGGCGCAAATTTACTGTGTATGACCGAGCAATTTCATCTCAGTGAATTGTTTGAGTCACATTTTTTTTTAAATCAAAATGGCGACCAGCCTCGTTATGGTGATCAACTAATGCATTTAATATATCGTTTGTTAAAGATCCCTTTTGTGTTCATAGAATCTTTTATTTAAATTTCTTTGTGATTTCTCTTACGTGTTATTTGTAGCAATTATTATGGGTAATAAAATAAATTCCTCTTTTATGTTTTAGCTTATTATTTTGTTTCATATTAATTAAGTCTTTCATTGTTTTTGATGTAGTTGTGACAAATTTCATGTTGTGTTTAGATAAATTCCTTTCAATTGTTGTTCTTATAAATGTAGTGGGTAGAACAATATATTTTTTGATTCGTTTGAAGAGTTGCTTTCCTATTTTGAAATATTTTATGAGATTTTTATTTTGCACTGAATATGAATTCGTTAAGATAAAAATTATTCTTGAAATATAAAAAGAAAATTATATAAAGTTATCATGGATAAATGACGCAAAAATGAAAATAACACTGATATCACATTTTAACAGATACATTTACCAAAATTACACAAAAATATTTTGAAATAACAAAGAGTAAATTTATCCAATAAAATCACCATTGGCTTCAATCTTAGCCTCTAGATGACTTCAGAATCTCCTACAAATCTTTTAAAAAAAACGTGCCAAGGGGAAAAACCGTCCTTTTGAGACTACGTCTTATTGCAGGTATGTTCATCCATATTTGCCAATATTTTCATGGAAGTTGTTCTAATGAGCTCTCCTCCTTGGGAACTCGACCGCATTAATTTAAGCGTACTACTAGATTGGCAATTAGGTCTCATCGTATTACTGTTGAATTAGCTAGATGTAGCCGTAGGTTATATTCTATGAGTTTCGATAAATTTCTATTTTAACAATTTATATAAAAATATCCCTTGAACATTTCTAAAATCGTCGTAATTCCGTGTAAATGTACATGCTGAACGCAAATTAACAATTATATCATGAAGAAACCTACCGTTTTGGAGTTAACGACAATAAAAAATCGGACTTCTTGTTGGTCATTCGTCCACCATTACCGCCATCAGGATATTTGATTCAATGCCGAGTACTTCCGCTGGCGGAAGAAAAAAATTGGCCTATTTACTTCTTTTACAGACTTTCGTTGCAGAAAATCACTACGCACTACCGTAAAAACGATTAAAAATTATAAACGGGTAAAATCAGTGGATAAATATCCTTTCAAAATGACTGTTCGACCAGTACATTCCTTTTGACTCCGGTGACTAAGCCTGTAACATTCATAATATCACCCGTCCTGGGTATGACGATAAAGTACATCCAGTAGCAATGACCCTGATCGGGTGATTGGAGGTTTTGAGGAGCGTGGAACTACCTCCCAATTGTTGTTGCTCCCTAACCCGGGGTGGTAGCACCTGTTAGGGCCTCAGCTATGGGCAAATAGTTAACCCTCAAAATGGGGTCAAAACACTATAAAAGTATAAAAAATATTTTTTTATTGTAAAAATACCAGCAAAATATTTAAATAGTAAAAAAAATATTTCCAGCAAGAGAGTTCAATAATAAAAAAAAAAAAAAAAGGAAAGAAATAAGAAATGCCCTAAAAACTTTTTTTTCGGTATTAAATGACCCATGAGAAGTTGATATGCCGTTAAAGTAACTAAACCAAATCCTACTATCACGCACGATTCAGATAGAGGAAAACTTTTTTTTTTTTTTCTACGCCTGTCATAGTTATTATAAAGGACCCTTATTTGGACTGAACGACATTCTGTGCTAATCTTTCAAATGGGAAGGGCTTGGCAGACGGTCGTTGTTTTTGTTAAAAAGACGACCGATTTGATATTTGAAATATAAACCCTAATCGTATAAAATTGCAAGGTTTCGGTTCTCCAACCAGTGTATGACCGCTGTTTCTTTTTTAAACAAAAATAAATAGAAACTATTTATAAACTTATTGTTTCTCTCCAAAGAGCAAGGACATCCGAGATTTCGCAGGTCAAACTCCTCCCCACTTTCTTGTTCTTTTGCGCCACACAGTTATTTTTATTTCTTTCAGACAATTTTCAATCATGGCCCTCCACAGATCCCTTTTCTTAATTTATTTTTATTCAGACAATTTGCAATCATGGCCCTCGACAGATTACTTTTCTTGATTTATTTCTTTCAGGTAATTTGCAAATGCCGTAAAATGTTACTAATAAAACTGTCATGATTCAACCAGTTCGACAGATTTAGACATTTTGGAAGTAATTTATATTATATACGGTATCTTATAATATCAAAATGTATAGTATAGCTTTGTATGCAATGTTCATTCGGAAAATAGGCAATCATGGCCCGCCACAGATTCCTTTTTTTGATTACCTATCATCAAATGTTTCAATTCAGTAACGGATGGCCTTACAACAAAAAAGCCCCAGACTTTTAAAATCTTCCAAAAAGAAAATGATCAAAATAGAAATTTTATGCAAAGAAAATGGGTTCATACAAGGATTAATCAACTACTATATGAAGAAAAAAGATGTATTTACCTTAAAGAAAAAATACAATTCTTTTGAGGCTGGTCAACTTTATAGACATACTATCATGGAGTTACTATTCCGTAGAAGTACCAAAAATTATTTTTCAAAAATTCCTTATATTGGAAAAAGGTTCTGTTACGTCTTATGGAAGAAATTTCATTTTCTACGTCCACCGCAAGGAAAGTTGATTCACTGTATCGTGCCAGAAACGTTTTTATCGTCAGAATCCCCGTCCTGGGTATGACGATAAACTACATCCGCGCCCTGGGTAAGACAATAAACTACATCCGCGTCCTGGGTAAGACGATAAACTACATCCAGCAGCAAGGCCTTTGATCAGGAGGTTTTGAGGAGCGTGGAACCACCTCTTAATTGCTGGTGTTCCCAGGTCCATCCTGACACGGGGTGGTAGCACCTGTTAGGGACCCAGCTTTGGGCAAATAGTTAACACCCAAACTTGTATAAATAATAAATACCTGAAATATTTTGTAATAAAAAATTATTACCAGCAATAATTTTTTAAGGAAAAATTATTATAAGCAATACTTAAAAAAAATACCAGAAATACAAACAGCTATACATTCTTTGGAAAAAATATGACCAGCTATATATTTCTTCAAGGAAAAATATTCCCAGAAATAGATTTTTGAAGAAAAACATTACCAGCAATAAAAATTTTGTCGGCATTAAATAACTCATTGATGTTGATATGCCGTAAAACAAAGTAAACCAAACCAAACCAATCGTTAAAATCCAACTTGCACATTTACAAATCTACCATTCACGTGTGCATTCAATACCATTGCCATATCTAGTCTGGTGACCCTGCTGTTTGTCTTGAGGTTCTTGACAAAATCCAAAGAAGGATCAGCAATGTAATCAACCCTGACTTGGCATCTCGACTTCAGTCACTTTCTCACCGACGTGAAATGATATTTACTCTGTCTAATCTACAAATATTTTCATGGCAACTGCACTGACGAGCTTTTTTCCCTGATCCCCTAACTGCATGAATTTAAGCGTGCTACTAGATTGGCATTTAGGTCCCACCCTTTTACTGTTGAAATAGTTAAATGTAACTGCATTCATCAGTGCACGGAAAATTGCTGCCGGATCACGTCTGGTGCTCCCGCCATTCATCTTGATGTTCTTGACAAAATCCCAAAAAGGATCTGTAATTAATCCATCCTGACATGACGTGGCTTCCCTCTCTGTCTTTTTCTACAACTATTTTGATGATAACTGCGCTTATGAGCTTTCTTCCTTGGTGCTCCAACTACACGAACGTAAGCGCGCTACTGGATTGGCAATTAGGTCCTCAACCTTAACTGTTAAACTAGCAGGTTACAAGCGTCAATTCTATTCTAACAGTTTCTTTCTTTGCACACCACGCCTTCCGATTTCTTGCGTTCCTGTCACCTGCATTATTGAAAAATTTAAAGGCAACCATAGTTTTCATATTATGTCTTCCTGAAATTGTCCTTTCCACTCACTAAAGTCTTCTCATTCTCTTTCACTCCCAGTAACCCCTTGCGTCTTATTGTCATTATCGCCATCTTCTGTCTTTCTGAAACCTATTCTTTTATTGTCCTTTCTCCTCACTAAAGTCTTCTCATTCTCTTTCAATCCCAGTAACCCCTTTAAATCTTAGTGGCATTATCACCATCTTCTGTCTTCCTTAAACCTGTTCTTTTATTGTCCTTTCTCCTCACTAAAGTCTTCTCATTCTCTTTCACTCCCAGTAATGTTGTGCATCTTAGTGGCATTATCGCCATCTTCTGTCTTTCTGAAACCTGTTTCTTTTTATTGTCCTTTCTCCTCACTAAAGTCTTCTCATTCTCTTTCACTCCCAGTAGCCCTGTGCATCTTAGTGACATTATCACTATCTTCTGTCTTCCTGAAACCTGTTCTTTTATTGTCCTTTCTCCTCACTAAAGTCTTCTCATTCTCTTTCACTCCCAGTAACCCCTTGCATCTTAGTGGCATTATCACTATCTTCTGTCTTTCTGAAACCTGTTCTTTTATTGTCCTTTCTCCTCACTAAAGTCTTCTCATTCTCTTTTCACTTTCCAAAACCTTGCATCTTTAGTGGCATTATCACTATCTTCTGTCTTTCTGAAACCTGTTCTTTTATTGTCCTTTCTCCTCACTAAAATCTTCTCATTCTCTTTCACTCCCAGTAGCCCCATGCATCTTAGTGGCATTATCGCCATCTTCTGTCTTTCTGAAACCTGTTCTTTTATTGTCCTTTCTCCTCACTAAAGTCTTCTCATTCTCTTTCACTCCCAGTAACCTCTTGTGTCTTAGTGGCATTATTTCCTTTCTTGGGGTGAAATGATCAAAAATATCCTCAACTGGATTGAAGTCGTTCTGTTCCTTAATGTGGGAGCATTTCGAATGTGCAATTGCAAGAATGATTTTCTTTGTGAAGAAGCTATGAAGCATATTAGCAATTTCGCATTGAAGAAATGATGTCATCTCCATTCATTGTTTCACATCTAGCCCCACAGAGCGTTTTTCTTCTTGTTCATTATGTGCGTTCAGTCATTCTATTTTAAACGTTGATGAAAAAATGGTTTTTGAATTTGATGAAACTGCAGGTCCAACGTTAAAATATATTTCAAGTAATATTGTGTTTTTTTTTTTTTTATGTATTTAAAGTCGGCACCTCCCAACAGATTCGTGATACATAAAGTTTAAAATGAATTTTTTAAAAATGAAAAATCTTTCCTGAAGGTTTTATTTTCATTCTAATTTCATGCTAATAGATTAAATTTAATATTTCCAATAAGCAAAATATTTTGATGTTTTTCAAAACTTATTTAAATTGCCTGGAAGTAGATTTCTTTATTTTCTTTTAATAACATTTTAGCGCCATTGTTAGCTTTCGCTCATCGCAATATAATTCTTTTTATTAAAAAACTTCCAAAAATAAAATATAGTTCACTGAAATGTAATTGAGGCATATTAGCTGATTTAAAGTACAATTAATCTGATTCTAAACAAATATAATTTTAATTTATGTTTAAAATATCGGTAGCCGTTTATTTAAATGTTGACAGCGTGATGATAGATATTAATGTTTATCAAATGTTTTTCTACGGTGGATATGTAAAAAATAACTGAAGAATATAACGTGAGCGCTTAGTGACGGGAGTGGACAGTTTGTTCGTTAATTGAAGTGGCATATTTTATTTGTATATATATATATATATATATATATATATATATATATATATATATATAGAGCAAACGCCTCTGTGTGTGTGTGCGTAGCAATCATTTCTTCCCCAAGCAAGGGAAGAAAGCCGTTAACAAAACCAATGGAATATAAGAAAATATTATTAAGGAGAGAGAAGAATTAAAAAAAAGAACAGTAATTAAGAACACCGAAGTTAATAATTGGCACCGAATTTAAATTTCTTATGAAAATTGGCGGGGAAGTGAGTCCCACAAGTGAGAAGTGGGTGAGAAGAAACTGTTAGCTCAGAACTTACTGTTTTATCTAATAATTTGAATAGTGAAATGATGAGACCGAGCCGCCAATCTAGTACTGCACTCATATTCATAAAGTCCATGTACCAAACACGATCGATCATCAGGAGAATTACCAAGAATATATATATATATATATATATATATATATATATATATATATATATATATATATTATGAAATGGACAAAGCCCGAGAATTATTTTAAGACATTTTTATGTTTATACATTCTGCTTATAGATACAAATATTTAAGTAAATGCTTTGTTTATAATAAACAGTATTAAACAACATTTACCGCTCTGAAAGTCCGAGAAATTTTAATAGAAAATATGCGTCCTTCGACAGGATTCGAACCTGTATCCTATAAATTATTATTATGTAACAATAAATCCTAAAGAGCCAGGAATAACCTACCTAGGTTTCAATAAAAAATCCGTTTACGTGAAACTTAGGTAGGTTGTTCCTGGCTCTTTAGGATTTATTTTATTCATCCCAGCTCTTCTACTTAGCTTATTGAGCACTCTACGTTTTAGCTTTGTTACTTGCTTGGTTTTTTTCCCCTTGGACTAAAAACTTAAGGCACTGGACAATTTGTTTTGCCCTGTTTAAATGTTTCTAGTTTTTCTTTTTTTTTAACTTTTTCCTCAAGTACCCATTTTTTTTTATATATTTACAAGTTGTGCTATCCGAGGTTTTTTTGAACCTAGTACCACTATTAGTAAACATATATATATATATATATATATATATATATATATATATATATATATATATATATATATATATATATATTAAAACAGTAAGATATATGATCCGGTGTTCTTATAGTTATTTTTTTTTTTTACAAAATAGTGCTCAATGTAAATTTACAGACCATTAATATTATAAATTAACTGATTTAAAATGTTTTTTCGAGTACACAGTTCTAACCATGTTTCAAAAATGGAAGCTGAATGCTTCAATTTAATTTTGTAATTAAATTAAAGACATTAGTTCCATTTCATCCTCAAGCAATTTTTGGAGTAACTTTTATTACTGGGTTTTAAAAGATTCACAGCAAAAATCATAATTCACGTTTCCAAGGATACAGAAAATCCAAATCAACCAGACAATTCCTGTTTGCATGTTCATTATCGGTGTATTTTGATGTATCAGTTATTACAATACGTTTTGGTAGGGGGTGGGGGATGTATTTTTAAATAGGGTATTAACACGTAAATGAATGTAATGAATTTTTTGAATTCGAACTCGGCTCTCCGATTCCTCAAACCACTATCCACTACACTGTTATATCTCTCTTTCTCTCTATATATATATATATATATATATATATATATATATATATATATATATCTATTATTGTGTTCGAAGAATTTTTATTTGTAATCAGTAGATAGAGTAGTAGGACTATTGTGTTGTACACTGGTCGTTCGGAAATCAAAAGTCCCCCAGAGGGGAAAAGAGACACGTCTTGTCACTACGACATTCTGTTGGTAAAGAGAGAGAGAGAGACAGAGACAGAGACAGAGACAGAGAGACAGAGAGTTTGTGCCATTTCCTTCTATACTGCTTGGAGAAAATCACTGACAAACAAGTTGTGGTAATACCATACGCAAAAAAACAATATGGACGCTCGCCAAGATCGAGACATTTTGGCGTCCACGGAACAGATAAGAGAAAAATGTGGCCGTCGGTGTGTCAACACAAACCCATAGCAATTGTTTACGTCTAACTGGATGATGTTTAAATCTATCCAAACTTATATTTTATGTTTCACCCCAAAGCAAGGCAATAAAGCCACTGAGACGCAAGAGGTTACTGAATGTGAAAGAATATGAGAAAAAGAAAAAACATTATTATGGAAAGAAGACAGTAAAAGATAAGAATTAAGAAGACAAAATAACGATTGACACTGTATTTAAATTTTTGAAGATCAAAGGCAATAAAGCCACTAGGACGCAAGAGGTTACTGAGTGTTAGAGAATATGAGAAAAACTACTATTAAGGAAAGAAGACAATAAAAGAACAAGAATTAAGAAGACAGAAGATAACGATTGACATTGAATTTAAATGTTTGAAGATCAAATGTGGCCGGAATTCCAGAAGCCGGAAGAGAGTTCAACAGGCGAGAAGTGCGAGAGAAGATACTATTAACATAAAACTTACGGTGACAGCTACTAATTTTAACAGTAAACCTATGAGACCTAGCTATTACTGATGATTTCTAAAATTGGAATTTGAAAACAGAACATTCCTTATTTCTTCTTAGATGTATAATAAACTAATTATTATAAATTAACGGATTTAAATATACGGTTCCAACGCTTTATCTAATGCGAAGGATGAGATGTGTAAATTTACATTGAGCACTGTTTTGTAAAAATAAAAATATCAGTAAGAACAGTGGATTATATATCTTACTGTTCTTTTTTTGTATTTGTAATATATATATATATATATATATATATATATATATATATATATATATATATATATATATAAAAATAGAATCATAGATAGATAGATTTTAGATAGATAGTATTCGTGGTAAATATATAATAAAATATGCAAAATATATAAATATATATACATATATGCATACACATACATATATATATATTTTGAATAAAAAATTCCAAGAGGAAGAATCCAGGTTAGAACTCAATGTCCAGGACAGAGTAAGGGTATAAAAAAAAGGCTTAAACACTAATATTCCATGGTCATAATTTATTCCATTGGAATCGTAAATACGATCAATTCATCAGACCTACAAAAATTCAAAAAGAAAAAAGAAAAAAAACAACACCGGAAATAAAAAATAGAATTTAGAGAGAGAGTAAGTATGAGTTAAAAGAATGGGACGAATGTTAGAGCTAAAGAGAGGGTAACAGACGAGAAGGTGGGAATTAAAACTTAACAGAGAGAAGTTTTAGAGAGTGAGTTTTTCATTTAAGTGAGAGAAAATGTGAATGTTGTCGTATTTACGATTCCAGTGGAATAAATTATGACCATGGAATATTAGTGTTTAAGCCTTTTATTATTATATATATATATATATATATATATATATATATAATAAATTTCCAAGAACATAGAATCCATTTAGAACTCAATGTCCAGGACAGAATAAGAATATAATAAAAAAGGCTCAAACACTAATATTCCATGGTTATAATTTATTACATTGGAATCATAATCACGATCCAAATCATCAAACCTAAAAATTCAAAAAGAAATTGGAAAATATAGCTCTGGGCATAAAAAATAAAATTTTAGTGAGAGTGTATGTGTGGGAAACACAGTGAGAGAGAAATGTATGAAAGCTCTAGAGAGAGGGTAACAGAAGAAAGAAGAAGAGGAAGGTCTAAAGGTGAAGGTGGGGATTCAAATTTAATAGAGAGAAGTTTTAAAGAGAGGAGTTAAATAACGGTTTAAATGAGTGAGATACAGATAAATATGAATTATTTTTTGATGCATAATTCACTACCGATTCGCTGACCTAAGATTAAAATTAAAAAACAGACACCGGAAACGTGTGGATACATTTGTGGTGAATAAAAAATTGATATGATCTAAACTTAAAATCAGATGAATTTTATATATATATATATATATATATATATATATATATATATATATATATAAAAATTAATTATTTAACCTGTTCATTTAAGTTTTTTTTGGTTTTAAATCTTTGATGGTCTTTGGATTGTTTGTGATCAAAGAAGTTGTAAATTATATTTGTCGTTTTCCGGGAACATATTTTTTTTTACAGGATAGAATAGATTCACTGTGGGATCATTGGCGACATTTTGTCGGCTGTGATCATGACTACGCAAAGCAGTCATTTATTTTGTTTTAAGCTGATATATACTTTTGTCAAGCATCGATAATTGTGCCGAGAGCAGTTCAAAAATAGAAAACAATTTCTTACCCATTTACGTTTCGTTAAACTGCATTTATACTTACCTGAAAAGAAAAGAAAAGAGAAAAAAAATAATTTATTATGGAAGTAAATATGTAAAACATCAATCAACACAACCAATAACCAACAAATCATTTCAAATACGATTAACACATTCAGCGGCAAGGGATTTTAACTGGCGTTCACGTTACTTGCAAATTAACGTCCCCCTTTTGAAAGACGCGCCTTGTCTTCATTTTATCCTCTATACGTTATTGCGGCTAATACCCGCTTACCGGAGATGCTAGTGAGTCCGTGAAATAAACGATAGCGCCGGCTGAAGGTGTTAATTATTAAACGTGATACTGGAATCATCATAATTATTATAAAACCCAGGTTGTGTGTGTGTGTGTGTTCGTTCGTTTATATATTGATCGGATTTCCTACATTTTTTCAACCGATTTCAACAAAACTTCACAGGACTACGTAAAATTACCTTTGCGGTGGTTCTGATAGCGCCAAAAATTGAAAAAAACACAATTGTTTTTGCACGAAATCAATTTGAAAAACACGATTAAGAGGCATCACTGTCGCCAGAATGAAAGGGGACAAACTCATATCGAGTTATACTTATTATAAAACCCAGGTTGTTTGTGTGTTGTGTTGTGTGTGTGTGTGTGTGTGTGTATATGTGTGTGTGTGTGTGTGTTTATATATATGGGATCGGATTTCAAACATTTTTTCAACCGATTTCAACAAAACTTCACTTTTTTTTTTGGCAGGTAGTGTTTCTTATTTTCTTGCACACTTTTTTTTATTTTATTTTTACATTCAGAATGCTTTAAAAAATTCCATTTACAAGACAATTGTTTATAATAAAATTCTATTCAATCGATAGACTCATAACGATTGAAAAAAAATAATTTTTTGAGTTTCAGTTTGATCAATTCGTCAAAAAAAAAAAAAAAAAAAAAAAAAACTAATTAAGACATGCGTGTCCGTCAACCTTAAAACAATAATCGTTGTCAATTTTATTTTTTTTCAGTCTTTATGATGGTCGATACTTACTATCTTACAAATACCCCCTACAAACGCCGGGCTCTACTGCTAGTTACATATTATGTTAGGATGGGAAATGCAACACCGACATACGAAGGCGCATTAGGATATCGAAATCTGTATTCTAAAAGCTAAGCAAACTATCGCGCGTCAGTTATGTAATAAGTTCTCCTATATGGCAGCCATTGTGGTTCTACAGAGGGATGCTGAGAATGACATGGACTGAACATGCGAGCAACGACGAAGTTTTAAAGACATGTAAACAGAAATGACACTTATACGGAGTCTCAGGAAGAAATAGGCGAAATTTCTAGGGCATATAATGAGGAAAAGAGGCTTGGAGAATTAAACTCTCACAGCACATACTGAAGGCAAGATAGGGTATGGTACATAGAAGAAGAAGAAAAAGAAGAAGAAGAAGAAGAAGAAGAAGAAGAAGAAGATAGATAGGTGTAAGATAGATAGATAGATAGATAGATAGATAGGAACAGTGGAAGAACAAGAAGGAGGAGGAGAAGGAGGTGATAGATAGATAGATAGATAGATAGATGGAAGAAGAAGAAGGAGGAGGAGGAGGAGCAGGAGGAAGAGGAGGAGGAGATAGATAGCTAGAAAGAAGAAGAAGAAGGTGGAGGGGGGAGGAGTAGGAGGTGATAGATAGATAGATAGATAGATAGGAACAGTAGAAGAAGAAGAAGAAGAAAGTGGAGGAGGAGGAGGAGGTGATAGATAGATAGATAGATAGATAGATAGATAGATAGATATATATGAAGAGACGGAGATAGATAGATAGATAGATAGATAGATAGATAGATAGATAGGAACAGTAGAAGAAGAAGAAGAAGAAGAAGAAGAAGAAGAAGAAGAAGAAGAAGAAGAAGAATATGGCAATGGTAATATTAACTGTTTCCTTATAAGGAAACATTAATCATATACGAGAATAAGCCAAAAATTATCCTCTCTTTTGCCGTAACATATCTATGTTAAGAGTGCGGATAATTTTTTACTTTCCCTCGTGTTATCCGACCGAATACAGGCTCAAATATATTTCTATCTGTTATTAGCGACGCTACGAGGTCGGAGAACTTATGAATCAGTCGTCACAATTTGTTTTCTAACCGAATTTCTTACGCGGAGCTATTGTTAAGTATTATCGTTTAATTATTACAAACGAAATTAAATAATTCATTAACCCTATTTCATATCAACTTATTTAATTAAAGTAAATATAGAATAATGTGTTTAATGGATTTAATATTATAATGTAATTTAATATTGATGCTATTATATATTTTTATTACGGTTTATTGTTATGCTGCTTTGACCTGATGCTTTTCAACAGCAATTCAACTAGCGGCCATGTTGAACGCGGAGGGTGTTGACCGAAAAAGAATAACAAATCACAAAGATGTTATTCAGCAGAACAAACAGGAGAGATAAAAACGGGTTTAGAAAGAAATACTACAGTGAAATAGGACGAGAGATGTCGCCATTAAAATATAAATCACTTGAGAAGACGAAGCTGAGATAGATAGATAGATAGATAGATAGATAGATAGATAGATAGATAATGAACAGTTTAATAGAGAGATAATGAACAGTTTCATAGATAGATAGATAATGAAAGGTTTCATAGATAGATAGATAGATAGATAGATAGATAATGAACAGTTTCATAGATAGATAGATAGATAGATAGATAGATAATGAACAGTTTCATAGATAGATAGATAATGAACAGTTTCATAGAGAGATAGATAGATAGATAATGAACAGTTTCATAGATAGATAGATAGATATATAATGAACAGTGTCATAGATATATATATAGATAGATAGATAGATAGATAGATAGATAATAATGAACAACAACATAAAAAGAGATATGAAAAAAGTAGATAGATAGATAGATAGATAGATAGATAGATAGATAGATAGATAGATAATGAAAGGTTTTATAGATAGATAGATAGATAATGAACAGTTTCATAGAGATAATATAACAGTTTCATAGATAGATAGATAATATATGAACATTTTCATAGATAGATAGATAGATATATAGATAGATAGATAGATAATGAACAGTTTCATAGATAGATAGATGGATAGATAGATAGATAGATAATGAACAAAATTCATAGATAGATAGATAGATAGATTTCCTTAATGAACAGTTTCATAAATAGATAGATAGATAGATAGATAATATAAATAAGAAAGAACAGTTTTATAGATAGATAATTTTATAGTTTCATTTTAGAGATAGATAGATAGATAATGAACAGTTTCATAGATAGATAGATAGATAGATAGATAGATAGATAATGAACAGTTTCATAGAGAGATAATGGACAGTTTCATAGATAGATAGATAGATAGATAGATAGATAATTCTTCACTTATTTTTCTTCTAAGACGCTTAGCCAAAGCTTTTTGTCTTTTAGAATTAGGCCCATTACGTATATTTCTGTCCCCGACGTCTCTCACACACTCTCTGTATATTTCTTTTCCATCCTTTTAACATTCCCTCCTTCCTCTTCCTACCCAACCCATTCCGCTTTACCACATCTGATCCGCCCCCACCCAAGCACCCACTAAACGTACTCAAATAGTTCCCTTATACGATTGTACCAACAGACTGTTACACTTTTTTTCTATCTGCTTGGCTCTGGGCCAAGTAAGTCAGTAACAAAATAACTTTTGATCTTTGCCAATGTTGCTTTAGCTTATCAGGTACATGTTGTTCAACATTTTATATTCGCCTTTTTTCATGTACGTTTCGTAAGTTTAATATATATATATATATATGTGTGTGTGTGTGTGTGTGTGTGTGTGTGTGTGTGTGTGTGTGTGTGTATAGATAGATAGATAGATAGATAGATAGATAGATAGATATAGAACTTTACTAATCTACATTTTGTATGAATGATTCATTGTAATATAAATTGAACTGCACCACATATTTGATTTAAAAGAACTGATCCAATGTGCAAATTTTCGGTATAACCACTGAGACATTACTCTATTTATTGAACAATTTAGTTCATGTCACATTGACTGATAAACTCCTACAACAAAAAAATTCTCAAATTGCCATATTAGTAAAAAAAAACGCACTCTCTTAAATTTTCCAAAAAAATAAAACTTTACCATTGCGACTGCATGCTACAAAAGTTTGTATCCGTTATCAATAAGACATTAAAAAAACAAAAACATATTTCGATTCGCATTATATTTTTTCGTCTCGGATGATACTTGAATTTTACCAAAAACAAAATAATTTCCATGCCTGAAGATGACTGAATGTACAGTCGAAAGTACTTGCGTATTAAAGAAAGACCTTATAGAGTTTATAATTTTTAAAAACCAGGATCATAACATTCATCGAGTGATTTGAAGGTTAATGCATCTTTAAATTTTGTTTGCGAAGAAATTTCGCCATTTTATATCATTACCACTTTACTAATCTACTTTTTGTACGAATGATTCATTGTATATTATATATATATACACACACACGCATACACACATACATACATACACACACACACAACACATATATATATATATATATATATATATATATATATATATATATAATAAAATATATTCGTTAAACACTAGTACTCCATTGTTATAATTTATTACATTGGAATCGTAATCACGATCCAATTCATCAGACCTACAAATTCAAAAAGAAATCAGAAAAAATAACTCCGGGAATAAAAAATAAAATTTAGTCAGATTGTATGTATGAGAGTGCGTGGCGAATGCGAGAGTAAATGAAAGCTATAGAGAGGGGTAACAGACGAGAGAAGAACAGGAAGATCTAAAGGTGAAGGTGGGATTATATATATAGTTCTTAGTTCGGCGCTGTGAAAGTGCAGTTGTTTTACCTAGTCAATATTGTCTGGTCTCACCTTTAAAGTATTTCCTAGGTGACGTTAGGCACTTCACATGACATGTCTGGAAACATTCTTGGAACTCGTGTTCTGGAATAGCTTACAATTAATTCAAGCCGTAAAAGACAAAAAGCGGAACTTCCGGGAATTAAAATGACAAAGTATTTCGGGGGGTTTTGTTGGTTTTTTTTTTGGTTTTTTTTTTTTTTAAATTTATCCTGTGTTTTATTTTTTATTTTTTTCTCTTTTGTACACAAATTCTGTGGAAATTGTCCTAATGTTCTGTATGTCCGATCGCTTTTGTTTTTCTTTTAGCCATTATCAAGGGTGATTTTATTTTGACTTTTAGCTGAATGCATAAACTATTTTAGGCATGTGGAATTATAGAAAACGCTCGGATATATACAACATTCGGATAATTTCTACATAATTTATATTCAGAAAAGAAAAGTTGTAAGAACACAAGAAAAAATTAAATAAGGAACTTATCCGCAGTGCCTTGCCAGTCGTTTTTAATGAAACGTGTATAAACAAAGGATTGCTGTCGAAATACACAATTCCACACCCATATTTACCTATGTATATATATATATATATATATAAAACAGATTTTTTTTACAGTGAACTAAAGAATATAAAACAGACAATAAATTAATAATAAATTTCCAAACTATATAGTTGATGAACAAATAAGATGCTTTCTTAGAAATCTCAATAATAAGCAAATTGTACATAATACTGCTTCTACTGATCTCAAATATATTAATCTCCTATATCGTAATTAAATGCATACTAATTATAAACAAGATGAACACATACTAAAAAAAAATAGTAAATTTTAATATATCAACTACAGATCCTAGCAAAAAAATTAAATTAATCATATACTACACTAAATCTAGTATAATCTCTACAAATATTCTTAAATGTCTATAATTTCAATTAATTTTAAAACCAAGCCATTGGTTTATAAATTCAACGGCTTTCCTTATTTCATTCTCCAATTCACTCTCGTGTTGTCATGTGTGACGTCATGAGATGCGGTGCGATTTTTTAATTCTAGCGTCTTATATTTTAAATTCATCGTTTAGCTTAGTGATCCACTATGTAAACATAACAATGACAGACTATCATCACTGTCGTGTCCATATATTGTTTGATATGTTTGTATTTACATCTTTGATAATGGCTTGAAAAAGCCAAAGCTTAGATTTTATTAAAAATATAATGGATAAATATTGTGAATTTCTTTTTTTCGGTAAATGATAATGTTATCAAACTTATCAGAAGATACGAAAAAATTTTACATAAAATAAATAGACAACACTTGTCTATATTATTTAATGAAACGTATAAATAAATATATATATATATATATATATATATATATATATATATATTTGTGTGTGTGTGTGTGTGTGTGTGTGTGTGTGTATGATTTGTATTATCGTTGGCTGAAATAGATCTATACCCCCCTTATGAGATAATTTTGGATTTTGTTGTGTAATATATATATATATATATATATTATCAATTTTTCTTATAAAATAAGAAACTAAACTCATTTGAAAACCTTCGGTGCATTGATTTGCAAATAAACAAGCCAATACCAAAGGGAAAAATGGTATAAACAAAAGAATGAACCAAGAATATGTACGTTAGCCGAAAATAATCGTCCAGCATGCAATTCCAAGGCCCAAAGAAAAAAAAAACCCGATGCGAATACCCAAAACAACTAAATAAAGTGCTCAATAATGATGAGACCTAGCTAAACCTAGAGAGCCAGACAAACCTAATAAATATTTCACATAATTTGGAAAGCAGGCCTTTCCTGACGATCCGCTTAGGTGAAAAAAATGGTAAACTTGTCTTTTATCATTCTAGACTTTTTTAATAAAATATATATATATATATATATATATATATATATATATATATATATATATATATATATTCGAGACAACGTCTTAATTTTTTAGAAGGTAATATTGATATGAAATAAAATTTTATTGTAACCTAATTATGTCCAATAATGGATCATATGCAATATAGGTGAACAAGTTAACCAGAAAAATTGAAAATAAATACAATGTATCTAAATACAAATTAGAGACATGTCATAATAGATCATTCCATCTTAAATAAATCAATAATGTTTTGCAGCAATTTTTAACATCAACTTGAGATTTCTCTTGCTAAAGAGTTGAATAATTTTAACACGTTAAAATAAAAAAAAATAAAAAAAAGACGCGCCCATCTCAGTGTACAGTTAAATGTATCGTTAATATTTTAATTGGGACAGAGCAAGTAATTTTGGATGCTTCCGTTGGTCTTTATTTTTTATTTTTTTTATTTTTTTTTTTGGTTTATTTTTTTTAATTCTTTTTTTTTTATATATATATATATTTTTTTTTTTTAAGAGCTGAGAGTATAAATTCTGTCATGAGCCCTAGCACAATTCTTTACACGGTGGCGACCTGTGGGATAAGATAACAGGTCGTGGGTTTGCCACATATGCTGATATGATGAATAAGAACCCCGAAATCAGCGATGAAGACGTCTTTCATCACTAATGACCACCTTCAAGCATTCGAATGTATTTTGCGATATGGATAGAAAGAAAGAAAATTTTATACAGTGTTTTTTTTTTTATTATTTTTATTTTTTTCTTATAATGAGCAAAACAAATTCACGGATTTGGACGAAATAGACCCTAGAATGACGTCAAAAATCCGCGAAAATATTTCATCCTTTAATAGTCAGTGCTTAGATTAATTTGTAACGTATCTAAATTTAGGTAGGAAAAAAGCAAATGTCGATATGATAGCGAGAGTCACAAATCGTTAAATGCATCCACCCCCAATGAAAATACATTTCCCTTGTCAGGGTGTTCAATTTAGCATAACCGACCCTGTCAGTATTTGCGCTAGAAATGTCATGCATATACAATATTCATATATTGTACGCGCTATGAGATGAACACGGGTGATCCCCTGATCAGCCCACAAGAAAACAACAAAGATAGCTCTTGAAAATATATTTCAGTTGAGCACTGTTGAAAATCTATAAATAAATTCTATAAACAACAGCCACCTGCCTTAATGCAAAGATCTTCAGTAAAATGAAATGGATACTCCGGCTGATTGGCATTTGTTTACATTCATAAAAACAATACGGTAGATTTAGTTGTTTCTCTCTGTCGAATGAAGATAGCTCAGTGGTAGAAACTCTGACTGGTCGGTTGGGTTTCGATCCGGGCTTGAAGTATTCGGATGTCTAGTCGCACTGAGGAGCTGTGATATAGCGAAACAATACTGTTTGCGAATGAAACACACACATACATATATGTGTGTGTGTGTGTGTGTCGTGTGTGCGAACAAATATATGTGTATTAATAAACAATAACGGTTACTATTCACAAAGACAATACTGCGTCAAAGTATGCGTGTGTGAATGTGCGTAGGTACGTGTGTGTGTGTCTGCGTGTGTGTGTGTGTAATATTCATATGTGCCCCACAAGAGGGAACACTTTCTTCTGCGAGAGTTTTAAATTATTGTAGTGTCCGCTGAAAAGTGAAATAAAAAAAGAGGACTAGACAAAGCCTCGCCGAGTATATATATTATATGGACATCGTAGCAATTTCAGAAATGGTAATTAGACAGAAGTCAGTTATGTGCCATGCGTGATACATGCTTACGCGATCATGTATCTTTCGATACAAGACTGACCAGTTGCCATATAAGGCTATAGAACCCGGTCTGTCCTCATTACTCCAACGTGCCTCCTCTGGAACTCGAACTCGGCTCTCCGATTTCTCAATCCGAGCCGCTTATCCATTACTCCAACGTGCCTCCTCTGGAATTCGAAATCGGCTCTCCGATTCCTTAGTCAGAGCCGCTATCCATTATTCCACCGTGCC